>BLSH010328697.1:375358-387803 GCA_018402905.1 Glandirana rugosa
CACGAGTTGCTAGTCTAACAACCTGAGCTCAAAGCAGCGGTATTTGAAATCTCAAATTAGTCCAACAATCTGATCGTTGAGCACGATCGTAGCGATCGTTGTTTTATGCAGAGTTTGATCTGCAACTCAAAGCAGCGGTATGTAAAATCTCTAATTTCTGCTATCTGTCCTCAGAGCAACAGCACAGACAGCAGTAGTAAAGTAATCTATCTCAGGATGCAGGATCAGATCTTAAAATGTCTCTAATCTCTCACTCACGCTTTCAGCTTCCTTTCCCCACACTAACCCAAGGAGCATGTGACTGCAGCACTGTGACTCCAGCTTATAAAGAGGCTGGGTCACATGATGCACTGGCCAATCACAGCCATGCCATTAGTAGGCATGGCTGTGATGGCTTCTAAGGGCAAACCAGTGAAACGCTTGTTGATTGGCTGCCCTGCAGCTTCTCAACACGTGGAGTAAAATAGCAGTACCCTGGAAAAAACCCGAACGATTTTTGAAATGTCCGGGTCCGTGCCCCGGACACCCGAAAGTTCGGTACGGACCCGAACGTTACAGTCAGGGTTCGCTCAACACTAATCATAAGCAATCAATGTAAACAGAATGTCATTTTCATTATAAAAATAAATTAAAGTGTATGAATAGCCACACCTTTTTTTCTTCTTTTAGTTCACATAGTTTTTATAGCAGAAAAAGGTTATCGCCCCTGCCAAGTTACGACCCAGAGAAGCAACAGGAGGTTAGTTAAAATCTTAAAGAGGGTGAAGAGAATTCCCTTCAACAGGTGTCCCTATTGGAAAAAAGTTCCCTTTGCCTCTTGTCCTGGGAATAGCTTTAAAGTTTTTGGATGCTCTTTCATTTTCTTCAATGGTCACTTGTACAAATAGAGTGGTGAATCTTACCAATGGGAACAAAGTGAATCAGTATGAAGGTCTAATTTTTCCCTACTCTCTGCAAAGCTAAAATAAAGGTTTTTCCTAAAGACACACTTTAAATGTGGACTCTATGCAAACATAAAAGACAAAATGAAAGGAGAAGTATGGCCAAATCTTTTTTAGCCATACATCTCCTATGGATCACAGGAGTGCGCTTAGTTCTGCACTCCTGTGACCCATATTTAGCCGACAGCAGGATAAGGCTGGAACGTCTATGAATAAAATGTGATCTATGAATGGAGGGGGTGGACCTCTCAATAATCTGCCCATCTTCCTGTCATAGATTCCTTTCCATTCAAAGAAGCTGTAGTAATGGCTTCCGTAAATGGAGCAGCTGAGCAGGAAAGGGTGGGAAAAGTTGGGCTCTCTTGATGAGGGCCTGTGACAGCCCTGTAGTTCTATTAACCTCAACTGCATCACTGGCAGTTGGGGGTGGGAGGGTATGGATGGAGGAGGATTGCACCTAAAAGAAGAGGCATCAGCACAAGGGACACAGACTGTAAATTATGTCCTTGTGCTGATTTAACTGTTTTTAATTTGGAAGCACTTAGGCTTTAAAGAATTTTCATCACAGGGAATCTGCTATATCCCATCGTCTGATTCTTTGGATCCCTAATAGTTTACTTTGACACCTCACTTATTACTCTACCTCCTATACTCACTGATTGAAGTACAATAAGAAGGGCTTAATATAGTGTGAAATAAAGGAAATTAAGCTAAAGTTCTTGTAGTTAAAAAAAAGAAATTGATAACATCATACACCCATAACTCTTTGCTTTGTGGGTTCATTTAGTGTAGGAAGAGGAACCCACATGCATGCTCTACAATGCCAAGATTGCATAAGGGTAGGAAAGCAGGACTTAGCACTGTAAGTGTAAGACAAGTGTTTAATACTATATTAGGCAGCACACTAACTAGAAACAGCCCTGAACATGTGCATATTGATGCTCTATTATATACTTTACATAGCTATTCGATCTGTTTGGGCTACTACTTACATTGGTCGATTCAGGTCTATTACTGACGAATAAAAAAATCAGGTGTCACAGCTAAAATTATTTAAAAAGCCCTTTTTAAGTTGAAATGAATCAGACTGGGGTAATGCTGCGGTATTACAGCCAAGCAATAATGTAAAATTGAAAAATAAAGTTAATTATAGATCAAAAATATATGATGCCACTGTATCAGATTATGGTGTTGTTGGAACTGTCTGTGAAATTGTACTGTTTTGAAACAATGTACCCTCTAGTGTGCTAGAAGTGTAAATATATTTTTGTTTAGAGTAGGTAAATTTGTTCAGGCTTGGCTGACAGCCAAGCCTGTGTGTTTTTCCTGGGTTGGGCAGAGATACAGAGAGAGCTGGTTGACTCACAGGCAGCATCACTGAGACCTCCCCCCTACTTCTCAAACTTACTAGAAACTTCCAGAAGAATGGGAGGGGAAGTAAGGTGGAGCTGCCTGGAGTGTTCATGAGGGCCCTGGCAAATCCCCAACTGATGAATACTCAGATTCAGTCCAGCTGGGGCAGTGGAGTTTGGGTGGAAGATGGAGATGGAGTGTTAGGCTGATGGGGGCCTTTGAGAGTAGCCCCCTAGTCTGGAAGGGGGTGACATTGGGCTTGGGCTCGGGTGCAGAAGGGACCTTTTTCATTACACATAGAGGGATCCTGACCAAGAGGCATGGGAGCAAGGTTTGGGACAGCAGGAGAGCACTGCCAGACAAATCTCCAGAAAAAAACACAGCCAGTAGGGCTGATGAGTGTACAGTCAGAGAACTGAGAGGCATGCCTGAGAGGACTGGGTGGAAGCAATCTGGGATGGATGCAGAGTCAGTCTGGGAGACTGTGGAGTCTTAGCCAGAGGGCTAGTGAAAGGGGCAGATGCATCCAGGCAGGCTGGTAGTGCCTGAAGAGGTGGTACTGGGATCAGTAGCCACAGGAGAAGGACAACTGAGCACTGGGACTTCTTTTTGCTACACAACCAAATGGGTCCATGGTCCCTGCCGGAAAGAGGCTTTTGCTATGGTCTGATTTTGTTCTGGTCAGATCATCCTTACAGTGCCAGCTGGTCCTGGGAGCTGTTGTTCTACAAGCAAGATTGTGCTGGAGGTAGATGGAAAAGTGTATATACATGCTGTATATAGTTTGTGTCCCTAAAGAGTTCTGAGTTTGATCAAGTGGTTATCCCATAATACCCTAAACCCTATCTAAGTTCAATTCCCCTAATATAACAAAAAACAAAGCTGCGAGGACTGTTTAATGACTACAGTGTGCTGTGAAAATGTGTGTGCCTGACAATGCAGGGTGGAAGATATTTAATTCACCAACGGCTCCTGCGGGGGTAGCACTACACACAGCTATAGGCATCTATGGGGAATGTAATTGAAAGGATTTGTGTTTTTCTCATGTTGTCATATTAAAAGATGGCCCCTCTTCCATCTGTATAGTGTTTTTTAATTAGTTTTTATTTATTGCATTGGTACATTTCCATTTTTAAAGTGCCCAGCTCCTTATGTTATTAGTATTATGCAGGATTTATATAGTGCCAACAGTTTGCGCAGCGCTTTACAATAAAGAAGGGAACACAGTACAATTACAATACAGTTCAATACAGAAGGAATAGGAGGGCCCTGCTCGTAGAGCTTACTATCTAAAGGGAGGGGGAGGTGGTACAAAAGGTAATGGCTGCAGGGGATGATCTGATAGAGCTGGCTCAAGCACGGGTCTTAGGTGGAGGTGGGGTAGGCTTCCCTGAATAAGTGTCTTTTCAAGGATCGCCTAAAGGCGGACAGGGTGGGGGCTGACCGGAAATTCTGGGGCAGGGAGTTCCAGAGGATGGGAGAGGCTCTGGAGAAGTCCTGTAGGCTAGCATGGGAGGAGGCAACAAGGGAGCTAGAGAGAAGGAGGTCTTCGGAGGAGCGTAGAGGATGGTTGGGGTGATATCTGCGGATGAGATTGGCGATGTAGCTGGGGGCAGTGTGGTGGATGGCCTTATATGTTGTGGTTAGTATTTTGAATTTTATACGGTGGGGTAGGGGAAGCCAGTGAAGGGATTGGTAGAGCGGGGCAGCAGACGTGGATCGGTTAGTAAGGTGTACAAGTCTGGCAGCAGCATTCATGATAGACTGAAGGGGGGATAGCCTGTGTAACGGTAGGCCGGTGAGGAGGGAGTTGCAGTAATCAAGGCGGGAAATAACCAAGGAATGAATAAGTTGTTTTGTGGCGTCATTAGTCAGGAAAGGGCGAATTTTTGAGATGTTGCGGAGGTTGAGGCGGCAAGATTTAGCCAGTGATTGGATATGGGGGCTGAAAGAAAGGTCGGAGTCTAGGATTACGCCCAGCACCCTGGTATGTGTGGAGGGACCAATGGTTGTGCCATTGATCTTAATGGTAAAGTCATGAGGAGGGGACCGAGGAGGAGGAAATATTACAAGCTCAGTTTTAGAAAGATTGAGTTTGAGGAAGTGGCGTGACATCCATACCGATATGTCATTCAGTAAGTTTGTGATGCGTGAGGAGATTGAGGTGCAGAGTTGAGGGGTCGAGAGATAGATCTGGGTGTCATCAGCATAGAGGTGGTAGTTGAAGCCATGGGAAGTTATCAACTGGCCCAGGGAAGAGGTATAGAGGGAGAATAGGAGGGGCCCAAGGACAGAGCCTTGGGGTACCTCAACAGAAAGAGACAGAGGAGTGGAGGAGATGTTGTTGTATGTGACACTGAAGGTGCGCTGAGATAGGTAGGAGGAGAACCAAGAAAGGGCAGAGTCATGTAGGCCAAGAGAGTGGAGTTTATTGAGGAGGAGTGGGTGGTCAACTGTGTCAAAGGCAGCAGAGAGGTCTAAGAGTAAGAGTATGGAGTACTGGCCATTGGTTTTAGTAGTATGTAGGTCGTTGGTGAGTTTGAGTAGGGCAGTTTCAGTTGAGTGTTGTGGGCAGAAGCCAGATTGTAGGGGATCAAGAAGGCTGTTGTCAGTGAGGTTGTAGACGAGGCGTTCAAGAAGCTTGGAGGCAAATGGGAGCAGGGAAATGGGCCTTAAGTTATTCAAACAGGTGGGGTCCAGTGAGGGTTTTTTAAGTATGCGGGTAACCAGCGCATGTTTGAGTGGAGAGGGAAAGGTGCTGGAAGAGAGGGAGAGGTTGAAGATGTGGGTTAGAGAGTTTAGGACAGAGCAGAAGAGTGGTTGTAGAAGCTGCGAGGGGACAGGATCCAGGGGGCAGGTGGTAGGATGGGCCGTGGAAAGGAGTTGGAGAACTTCCTCAGAGCTAACAGGTTTGAAGGAGGAAAGTGTTGAGTGGGTTATTGGACTTAGTGTGTTGGTTGGTGGGGGAAGCTGGACACAGGCTATCTCGTCACGAATTGTGTCAATTTTGTTTTTGAAGTGATTGGCAATCTCCTGGGAAGTGAGCAAGTTGGTGGGTGGAGGCAGTGGGGGGCGGAGTAAGGAATTAAGGGTAGAGAAGGGATTTGATGAGAGTGCTGTAGTAGACTTGTTTAGTGGAATGGAGGCAGGAGTTGTATTTGAGGAGGGCAGATTTGTAGAGGGTGAAGTCTTGTAGGGTTTTCGTTTTACGCCACACTCGCTCAAGAGCGCGGCTACATTTCTTGAGACTTCTGGTGTCTTCTGTTTGCCAGGGTTGTAGCAGATGAGGCCTGGTTCTGCATGTGGAGATGGGCGCAAGTGTGTCCAGGGAGGATGACAATATGTGGTTGTAAACAGGAGTGACTTTGTCTGGGCAGGAGAGGGGACTGATTTCATCATAAAGGCAGTCAGTAGCAGAATGAAAAAGGGGAGGGTTGAGTTGGCAAAGGTTCCTGCGGGTAACTATTTGCGGGTTGGTGTCATGGGAGGTAGGAGACAGGGAGAGTGTGAAACTGATGAGGTTGTGATCGGAGAGAGGAAAAGGGGTGCTATAAAAGTTGCAGAGAGTGCACAGGTGGGAGAATACAAGGTCAAGAGTGTTGCCATTGGAGGTAGTGGTGGTTTGTGTCCATTGTGTTAGGTTGAAGGAGGAGGTGAAATTGAGTAGTTTGGAAGTGGCTGAGGTTTTAACATTGACTGGAATGTTAAAGTCTCCAAGGATGATGGCAGGTACTTCAGAGGAGAGGAAGTAGGGTAGCCATGCAGAAAAGTCGTCAAGGAAGCGTGACACAGGGCCAGGGGGTCGGTAAATGACTGCAACCCTCAAACAAACAGGAGAAAATAGGCAAATGCAGTGCACTTCAAAAGAACAGAGGGAAAGGGAGGGGGGGTGTAGGAAGAACCTGGAAGGTGCTTATGTTCATTGTATTACAATCCCTTGTTTATTAGCCTTAAAAAATGTCCAGAATTTATTTTCAACAAAGCTGTAGCTCATAGGTTCTGCATTTATATTCAATGCTGATCAAGGTGAGTGCTTGGGGGCTTAGCCACTTAAGGACCACCCCACATACATATACTGCAGCAGGGAGGCCCTTAAACGCAAAATCACATACCTGTACATTCATTTTTAGAGTTGAGCGAACTTCTAGAAGTTCGGGTTCTGCTGGTTCGGCCGAACTTCGGATAGAACCCGAACTTTGCCCCGGACCCCGAACCCCGAACCCCATTGAAATCAATGGGGACCCAAACTTTTAGGCACAAAAATGCCTGTAAAAAAGTCCTGGAAAGTCCTAGAGGTCTGCAAAAGGAAGGAAAATGGGGGTAAGGGTGGGACAAGTGCCCTGCAAAGAAATGGGGACAGGGAAATAACTTTAAATATTTAAAAAAAAATAAAAACATAAAAAAATCAAAAATGGAGGTGGATGTGGACCATCTTCAAACTGTGTGTGAAAAGTATTAATTAACGGTAGAAGCCATATCACTGTTCTAAAATCATCTTCAAACTGTGTGAAAAAAGTATAAATTAGCCGGGAAAACCCATATCACTGTTCTACAATCATCTGGAAACTGTGTGTTAAACTTAAACTAAAACCGGGAGAACCCATATCACTGTTCTACAATCATTTGGAAACTGTGTGTTAAACTTAAATTAAAACCTAGAGAACCCATATCACTGTTCTAAAATCATCTGGAAACTGTGTGTTAAACTTAAATTAAAACCGGGAGAACCCATATCACTGTTCTACAATCATCTGGAAACTGTGTGTTAAACTTAAACTAAAACCGGGAGAACCCATATCACTGTTCTAAAATCATCTAAAAACTGTGTGTGAAACTATAGCAGAGCGAAGTCATATCCCTGTTCTTCTCTCTGCTATATTTTCACACACAGTTTTTAGATGATTTTAGAACAGGGATATGGCTTTTCTCTGATATATTTTCACACACAGTTTCCAGATGATTTTAGAACAGGGATATAGCTTTTCTCTGATATATTTTCACACACAGTTTTTAGATGATTTTAGAACAGGGATATGGCTTTTCTCTGATATATTTTCACACACAGTTTTTAGATGATTTTAGAACAGGGATATGGCTTCGCTCTGATATATTTTCACACAGTTTTAGATGATTTTAGAACAGGGATATGGCTTTTCTCTGATATATTTTCACACACAGTTTTTAGATGATTTTAGAACAGGGATATGGCTTCGCTCTGCTATAGTTTCACACACAGTTTCCAGATGATTGTAGAACAGTGATATGGGTTCTCCCGGTTTTAGTTTAAGTTTAACACACAGTTTCCAGATGATTTTAGAACAGTGATATGGGTTCTCCCGGTTTTAGTTTAAGTTTAACACAAAGTTTCCAGATGATTGTAGAACAATGATATGGGTTCTCCCCGCTAATTTATACTTTTTCACACAGTTTAAAGATGATTTTAGAACAGTGATATGGCTTCTACCGTTAATTAATACTTTTCACATACAGTTTGAAGATGGTCCACATCCACCTCCATTTTTGATTTTTTTTTTTTTAATATTTAAAGTTAGTTCCCTGTCCCCATTTCTTTGTAGGGCACTTGTCCCACCCTTACCCCCATTTCATTCCTTTTGCAGACCTCTAGGACTTTCCAGGACTTTTTTACAGCAATTTTTCAGAACTTTTAGTAAAATTACCAGAACCCCGGACCCGAACCCGGACTTTTTTTGAAAAGTCCGGGTTCGGGTCCGGGTCCTGGACACCCAAAAGTTTGGTACAGACCCAAACTTTACAGTCCGGGTTCGCTCAACACTATTCATTTTTCAAACGGCTCTAGGGGGCATGGCGTGGAAGCCGCACTTACACTGTAATTGGACACAGCGGGAGCCAACTAGCAGACAAGGCAGACCGTCATTCTGTCAGCAATGGAGAGATCTGTTATTCCTGCTAATCAGGAACACAGATGTGTCTCTTCCTCCAGTCAGTCCATCCCCCACACAGTAAGAAAGCACACCCAGGGAACACACTTAACCCTTTGATTGCCCCTGATGTTAACACCTTCCCTGTCAGTGTCATTTATATAGTGTCAGTGCATTTTTTTTAGCACTGATCAACGTATTGGTGTCACTGGTCCCCAAAAAGTGTCACTTAGTGGCAGACTTGTCCGCCGCAATGTTGCAGTCCCACTAAAAATAGCTGATTACTAGTAAAATATATTAAAATAAATAAAAAGTCCCTAAATCTATCACATAGTTTTTAGACGCTATAACTTTTGTGCAAACCAATCAAAATATGCTTTTTGGGATTTTATTTTACCAAAAATATGCAGCAGAATACAAATTGGCCTAAACTGATAAAGAAATATGATTTTTTAATTTTTTTTATTGGATATGTATTATAGCAGAAAGTAAAAAAAAATTGTTTTTTTTTTTAAATTGTCGTTTTTTTTGTTTATAGCGCAAAAAATAAAAACCGCAGAGGTGATCAAATACCACCAAAAGAAAACTCTATTTGTGGGAAAAAAGGACATACATCTTATTTGGGTACAGTGTTGCAACACCATGCAATTGTCAGTTAAAGTAACACAGTGTCGTATTGCAAAAAATGGCCTGGTCAGGAAGGGGGTAAAACCTTCCCGGAGCTGAAGTGGGGGTGGCCAAGTACCTGCAAGAATTGTCAAAGCACACCAACAACCCCAATAACTTTGACATTAACCTATATCCACAATGCTTATCCTAATGTAAGTAAACTGTACCATCCAAACCTATACCCCCTGAATTTCTAGAAACCTGGGGAACTCTACTACATAAGTTTTAATGAGAACTTGTTTAGCTGAGTTCTGGCCCACCACCTTCACCAGTACAACACTACATGAGAAGAAAACTGAAGAACTATGTCTTCACTTTCGGCTTCTAATGAATGCATGTGCCATTTTATAAAACTTACAATAAGTAAGTTTGTAGCTCAAAAAAATAATGTGCAGAATAATGTGCAGTAGAATTACCACATCTGCTATCACGTTTCAAGTAGATGCATGTATACCAATATACCATATATTTCGATGCTTCTTAAGTGCATGTACTTTTAGGTACTTACATGAACAATTGATTCTCTGGTGGATTCTTCATAATGGAAAATAAACAAAATACTTGAAGAACAGACCTTCATTATTGCTTTTATAGAGATATTTGAGACACAACTAAAGCTAAAAGCATTCCAAGTGTATAGAAACAAAATATGAATGTCTTACAGTTAATTTTCTTCTTAAAGGATGAAGCAGCATGAATAGAAAAGTATGTCCCCTACCAGCAACTGAATAGTGGGACCCTTGCTCTCTGTGGTGAAACAGTGGCCTTATTGCAAATTATTACATGACTCCTACTAAGTCAGATCTATAGCTCTACAAACAGAACTCTGGCTCTGACTCAACAGAGGTCAAAATAAATCTCAGCAAAAAGTTTGCTTCTTCACCACAGAGAGCAAGGGTCCCACTCTGCAGCATGCTGGCAGGGAGCAGGCTTTTGTACTCAGACTGTGGCAAATTTTTCAAGAAAAGAACTGGAAAATGTATATACCTTTTGTTTTTGATGTACCTGGAATCCATTTAGTCAATTTAACCACTTCAATACCATGCACTTAGAACACTTCCTGCCCAGACCAATTTTCAGTTTTCAGTGCTTTTGCGATTCGAATGAGAATTGCGCAGTCGTGTGACGTTGTACCCAAACAACATTTTTATCCTTTTTTTTTTTGTTTTTTTTTTAATGTTTATTTTTTTAAATTTCAGAGATACAAAAATATAGAATGTAAAGTATCAAATACAAGTGCGTAGAAGGTGAAGTGAGCATCTCAACAGTACAAAGCATATTACATCGTATCTTAGAGAAGCTATTTCAATACATTTTGTAGGTCAAAATTGTTAAGGCAGATGGCTGTTCCAAGATTACTTTGCACAAAACAATGGGTTTGATGTGTAACTGATACTAAGATGCACATTATACAACAGTAGAATTCAACAAGGAATTGATAGGGTTAAAGGAGGTAAAGAGAGGAGGAATATCAAAAGTGCATTTAAGAAAAAGGAGGAAAAGGAAGTAAATAAGCGCCAAATGATTGAAGGTAAAGAGAATATCATTTGTGGTCCGGTTAGACTCCAAAAGAGAGGTGTTTTAAATGTTAGTGAAATGTTCCCTCCAGATCTTCCAGCATGTGTTGAATGCTTTGCGTTTGGTTAGGTTAGTTATTAATAAGGATTCATAGGTGTAATGTGTGTGGACCAGGGCTAGTGCGTTCAGGGGATTTAGAGTATTGTCAGTTCTCCAATTTCTAATTATGAGCATTTTTGCTGCCAAAAATATATATGTGACAACTGCTCGGAAGTCTGGAGGGAACCGCTCTATTCCCAGACCCAGAAGAGCCAGGGCCGGGTCTGGTCTTGTGAGACACCCGGTGATAGAGGAGATTTTCCTAAAAATGCCGTTCCAGAAGCTAGTAAGACTTTTACAGTTCCAAAATACATGCAACATGTTTCCGATTTCCCCGCAACCCCTCCAGCACAGAGGGGAGGAATCCCGGGAAAACTTAAATACTCTAAGAGGCGTTAGGTACCACCTCAGGGTCAGTTTCTGATAGGATTCCCAGTGGTTGATACACTTAGAGGATCTGTAAATCGTGTGAGCAGCCATTTTCCATTGTTGGAGTGTGAAGGAACGTTCTAGTTTGTGTTCCCATTTTAAATGGTGCGTGGATTTGGAGAAGGACATTTTTTGGTGGGGGAGGTTGTAGAACAGGGAGATCCCTTTAGTCATATGTTTGGGGTTCTTATAGAATTCCCATGCCTCTTTTGGTAGATAAATCTTATATGTTTTCAGGGAGTTAAGGAGATGGGAAATCTGAATATGTATATAATAATCGGTATGTGGAATGGCGTACTCGTTCGACAGATCCTGAAAGTGTCTCAGCCCACATACATCATAAAGTTGGGAAACATGCACAAGCCCTCTAGAGATCCATCCTGAAAGATCTAAGTTAGGGATCACCTCAGAGAAGATTGCTATGGGGACGGGAATTTCAGTAAATGTTTTTGGATCGTGTTCTAATTTGCAAAGTTGCCTCCAAGCGTTGATTGTGGCTTGGATAGTTAGGGGGAAGCGATGGAGGGGATGAGGTTTCCATACGTCTGCTAAAAGAAAGGTTTCAAAATTTTTGGAGGGGATCAGGTTTTGTTCCACAGACCTCCACGGACTGTTGTCTGCTGGATTGAACCATGTGCGGAGCTGGGTTAGGACCGAAGCATAGCAATAGTCCTTGAGGTCGGTGTATCCCATGCCCCCTGTGTCCCTATGTTTAATTAGGATGTTTTTGGCACATCTAGGGCGTTTAGATTGCCACACATAGCTTCTCAGTAGTAGCTCTAGTGACTTCATATATTTAGGTTTAATTGGAATGGGCAGTGTGCGGAACACGTAGAGTATCTGTGGAAGTATTAGCATCTTGAAGGAGGCCAGACGCCCCATCCAGGATAACTCAGTTTTGGAGTACCTGTTTAAATCTTTTGAAATTTTGTCAATTAAGGGAGGTAGGTTAGTATCTGCTAAGTTAGCGGGGTCCTCTGTAATTTGGATGCCCAGGTAGGGAACGCTTTTGGTGGCCCAGGAGTATGGGAATGTAGCCTTGAGATTAAGTTTAAGTTGAGGGGGTATGCCAATACCCAGTATAAGGGACTTAGTGTGGTTAACCTTATAGTATGATACCTGGCTGAATGTTTCCAAGGTGTGGTGTACGTGGCGCAGGGATTTTTCTGGGGCAGAGATAAAGAGAATAACATCATCCACAAACAAATTAATATAGTGAGAGGAATTGTTTTCCAGGTCAATGCCAGTTATAAGGGGGTGGGATCGGATTTTCTCTGCAAGGGGCTCGATAAGTAGATTGAAAATAGAAGGCGAAAGGGGGCATCCCTGTCTGGTACCATTTGTGATCTTGAAGGTTTTGGACAGGGCATTCAAAGTGAACACTTGGGCACTGGGCGAGGAGTAAAGGGCCAGTACGGCCGACAGGATATGTCCTCGGAGGCCATATTTCATCAACACCTGCCTCATGTATCCCCAGTGGATCCTGTCGAACGCCTTCTCCGCGTCCAAGGAGAGGAGCAACGAAGGCGTCCGACA
>BLSH010328702.1:31264-56405 GCA_018402905.1 Glandirana rugosa
CCTGTGGGGTTCCCCTCGTTAAAACACAGGGCATCCCTACCGATACGACCGATACTCTCTAGACGCAGTACGCAATGTAAATAAAAACCTACCGATATGCTTCGCAAGGTGACTAGACCTGAAATGGGTTCGACTGGTGTCAACGGTACTCAAAACACGGCGGAGGTTAAAGGGAACCGACCTACGCACGTACTAGAGCATCGTCAACACCCACAACCAGTCCAATTACCGTAGATAGTGAGAGCCCCCCAAACCCCTAAAGGTATCGAAACACTATCGGCTAGACCGACGATTATCCTATACCCAATGATGTTTGCTTAACTTAACCATAGATCAAATTCACCACCAGCACAGAAATGTAGTAACCCATATCCTATTAGCAGCCAGATCGGCTATCACAAAGCTATGGAAATCCCCAAACCCCCCGAGAGTGATAGATGCCATTAACCTGACCAACACCCACAACTGCTACGAGATCATGCACGCATCCAGCCAAGGGAAATTGGAGGCGGCACAAAACTCATGGCAACTGTGGTCAGCTTGGGTAAAGTCCAGATCAGTGGAACGCTTCGTATAGCCATCCAAAAATAAATGTAACGCATGACGCAGATCTCTCATAGCCAGCATAGCCATCCCTACGGGACACAAAATTGCTCCCCTTGGGGTGTCCTGGAGGGACTGGCCACCAAAATAAGCAATGGCTTGCGAGACGCCCCTCACCCAGTTCTGAAATGTGGGCATTGGTGGAACACGCTATTCCGTTAATCCG
Source organism: Glandirana rugosa (assembly GCA_018402905.1). Lineage (NCBI taxonomy): Eukaryota > Metazoa > Chordata > Amphibia > Anura > Ranidae > Glandirana > Glandirana rugosa. The sequence goes on from BLSH010328702.1 coordinate 32,034, forward strand.
TTACTTCGTTAATTTGTTAATGGTGGATGGCGCTACTGGTGGAAACCAAAAACAATAGTTATTACTACAACAAAAATAATAGCTACCACCACAGGTAAAAAAAAAAAAAAATAAAATAAATAAAAACAATAAATAAATGAAAATAAAAAAGTTGACGGTTAAAAGTTATGGTTACTCAGCCCTCACACCTAATACAGTTGGGGCATCACATGGAGAGTTTCTCACCAACTCCACGGTCTAAAATATATATGAACGACTAAATGGACATACCTGAAAGTAGTAGCTAACAAGTGTAAAACTACACATTCATGTGACAATATAACATGTATTATGTACTACTAATGTTTTGAATTGAACCTGTTTATATGAAAAAGACATGAACATTATTTTATGTACTGTAATATCTTGTAAAATCAATAAACATATTGAAACATAAAAAAGAAAGTTGTAAAAATAAAAATGAAAAAGTAAAATACATAATTAAAAAAAAAAAAAATTTAAAGCGCACCATCCTTGCGAGCTCGCGCGCAGAAGCGAACGCATACGTAAGTCCCGCTCACATATGAAAACGGTGTGTAAACCACACATGTGAGGTATCGCCGCGATCGTTAGAGCGAGAGCAATAATTCTAGCCCTAGACCTCCTCTGTAACGCAAAAATGCTAACCTGTAGAATTTTTTAAACGTCACCAATGGAGATTTTTATGTTGCAAAGTTTGTCGCCATTCCGCGAGCGGACGCAATTTTGAAGCATGACATGTTGGGTATCATTTTACTCGGCGTAACATTATCTTTCACAATATGGAAAAAAATTGACCTAACTTTACTGTTGTCTTATTTTTTAACTAAAAAAACTGCGCTTTTAAGACCGCTGCGCAAATACGGTGTGACATAAAGTTTTGCAATGGCCGCCATTTTATTCTCTAGGGTCTTAGAAAAAAATACATAATGTTTGGGGGTTCTAAGTAATTTTATAGCAAAAAAACTGTTTTTAACTGATAACCTCCAAACTCCAAAAAGAGGCTCGGTCTTAAAGTGGTTAAAGAGGAAGTAAACCCTGATGGGGTTTACTTCCTCAATATTCTCCTGCAAAGTAGAAGCATAATAGGCTACTATGCATCGCATAGTAGCCCATTATGTGTCACTTACCTGCAAACAAAGCCTGCGACGTCCACAATGTCCCCTGTGCAGGCAGCTTCCATCTTCAGCCCCTCTTCCTTCCGGGGCCGTGACTCCGGCTCTGTGGCTGCATTGGAGCCGCCAGTAATGGCACAATCACAGTGAAGGAATGGCGCAGAGGCCGTTTCTTCACTGCGCATGTGCCGAATGACGTCGGCAACAGCAGTACACTGTATATATCCTAAACCGTGCAGGTTTAGGACATATGCAGAGCACCTACAGATAAGCCTTATTATAGGCTTACCTGTAGGTTAAAGTGGTTGTCACGAGTTGACAACCACTTTAAGATGCAATGGGGGTTGATTTACTAAAACTGGAGAGTGCAAAATTTAGTGCAGCTGGGCATGGTAGCCAATCAGCTTCTAACTTCAGCTTGTTCAATTAACCACTTCCGGACCGCCCACCATCGTTATATGTCGGTACTTTGACGTTGAATACCATTTTATACAGATAGCTGCCATAACCCCAGTATTTTCTTAAACGTTGGGGTGGTCCGCTTTCAGGTAAAAGTGGTCTCCATGGCAGAATCACTTTTATCGGAGGTGGGAGAGGTGCCCACCCCCCTCCCACCACGTCCTGGTCGTCTCTGCCACTTACCGGAGCCGTCGTTGTCCCTTCAGAAGCAGGAAGTCGAGTGAGGGAATGATGGCCCCCCCACTCGACTCCATAGCATTGGATGACGGAAGCAACATCAAACGTTAATTGCATTTAAGTCTAAATGTGAGATCTGAGGTAATTTTAAACCCCAGATCTCACATTTAAGAGGTCCTGCCATGCTTTTTTTTTATTACAAGGGATGTTTTTTAAAGGGACAGTGTAAAAATAAAAACTAAAAAGTAAAATAAATAAGAAAAAAAAAAATTAAAGCGCCCTGTCCCTCTGAGCCCGCGAGCAGAAGTGAACGCATATGTAAGTCGCGCCCGCATATGTAAACGGTGTTCAAACCACACATGTAAGCTATCGCCGCAATCATTAGAGCGACAGCAATAATTGGAGCACTAGAGCACCTCTGTAACACAAAACTGGTAACCTGTAGAAATTTTTGATCGTCACCTATGGAGATTTTTAAGTGTCAAAGTTTGTCGCCATTCCACAAGCGGGCGCAATTTTGAAGCATGACATATTAAGTATGAATTTACTCTGCGTAACATCATCTTTCACAATATAAAAAAATGTAGCTAACTTTACTGTTCTCTTATTTTTTTATTTAAAAAATTGTATTATTTCCAAAAAATTTGCGTTTGTAAGACCGCTGCCCAAATACAGTGTGACATAAAGTACTGCTACGACCGCTATTTTATTCTGTAGGGGGTCTGAAAAAAAATATAATGTTTGGGGGTTCTAAGTAATTTTCTAGCAAAAAAAAATAATTTTAACTTGTAAACAACAAGTGTAAAAAAAATAGGCCCAGTACTTAAAGAGGAAGTAAATCCAGATGGGGTTTACATTCCCCTGCAAAGTAGATGCATAATGGGCTACTATGCATTGCATAGTAGCCCATTATGTGCCACTTATTTGCAAACGAAGCCTGCGACGTTCAGCGCTGTCCCCTGTGCTGGCAGCATCCATCTTCTGCCCCTCTTCCTTCCGGGGCCGTGATCTCTGGCTCTGTGACTGGCCAGAGTCACGTGACGTCACTCCTGCACATGCGGAGTCGCCAGTCATGGCACGATCACAGTGAAGAAACGGCACGGAGGCCATTTCTTCACTGCGTATGTGCCGAAATGACGTCGGCACATTTAGGAAACTGTATATCTCCTAAACCGTGCAAGTTTGGGAGATATGCAGGGCTTCTACAGGTAAGTCTTATTATAGGCTTACAGGTAAGCCTTATTATAGGCTTACCTGTAGGTGAAAGTGGTTGTCACGAGTTGACAACAATTTTAAGTGGTTAAACTTTGACAAAAAAAAAACCTGGAAGCTGATTGGTTTCTATGCAGAGCTGCTCCAGATTTTGCACTCTCCAGTTTTAGTAAATCAACCCCATTGTGACTAGTGTGTATTGCAGAGGTGAAACCAAGATTATCTCAGAAAGCAATGGTGACCCATTGGAAATACTAATTCCAGCCTACTGGTTCCAACCCACGAGGATGATTGATGAAGCATACCTGTTTAAGTTGTAAGATACATGTTAGTGAACCTTGTGAAATTGCTCTTCTTTCTACCCTTAAAAGTCTGTGCTTTACTTTTTTCTCCTTCCTTCATATCGTAAACAGGAACACGCCTGCTTCTAAAACCAAAACATGGTAACATGGAAGTCATGCTTTCACATCTGACCATACTCTGAGATGTCTATGGCTAGCTTTTTCTTACCTACTTATGTGTTGCTGACTTTTATTTGACCATTAGAAACAACTCCTGCATATGTTTTTCTACTTATACAGTAAACCAGGAAAATGATGTGCAGTAATACTTCACTTTACCCCAGCTGGCATTGGTAGTGGTACACAGGGTGAAGTGTGAAGATTGATATTTGTCAACACACAGCATCTGCATTCTTGTTTTGGGAGAGGTATTACTGTCCTGGTTCGGCCTTTTGCTCTTTCCAATTCCTCCCATTCTTTCATTTTTAAAAGATTAGAAAATCTGAGATCATGGGAGGATAGCCAGCAGGATGGTTCTTTTTATTTTATATGGTCCATGATAGTTGTGCAAATGTTTATCAAAATATATATTTTTAAATATGCTATAATCCTTACACAAACACATTCTTCTTATGTGTACTTTTTGGTATGAAGGATCATGTGACTCCCTCCCTTCCCTTCCATGTGACAGAGCTTGGCGCCTGAAGAACCAGCCACTGGTTACTACTGCTGTCTTGTGGAAGGGAGGAAGCCATTAGCCCTTTTTCTTATTGCCAAATCAGTTTATTCTCTCTGTTCTTACAGGTGAATGGAGCTGCGAGGAGGTGAAGAGAAAGGGAAGTATTTGTAACCTAGGGGAATGGTTAAGTGTATGTATAACCAATACTTTTTATAATTTTGGATAGAGTAGGGATGGGTTAGAACCCTATCAAATGCTGAAAGAAGTAAAATGGATTGCTAGGCTGTTTGTTTAAAGTCAAAGAATGTAGGTATGTGCCTAATAATGGTGTGTTGCTGTTATAGTTAGTGACTGGGCTGCCTGGGTGGGTAAAGGGTTAAAGGGATTGTAAAGAAAAAACATCTATATACTTACCCGCTCTGTGTAAAGTAATTGCACAAAGTGACCCTGAACTTCCTCTTCTCGGGTTCCCCCACTGGTGCTCCTGGCTCCTCCCCTCTCTCCAATGCCCCCCATGGGAAGCCGATTACCATGGGGGCACTTGTGCCTGCCCGTTCCCAAACCACATTTTCTGTGTCAATGGACATCACTGACACAGACAGTGGGACTCGGCCCACCCCCCACTCCTTCGACACTGGCTTTGATTGACAGCAGTGGAAGACGATGGATCCCAGTGCCCCAGCAAGGCTAGTGAGACCTGGAAGTGAGGGGAGAGAAGAGCTGCAGATTGAATGACAGCCCAGGTAAGTATCGGGGGAGGGGGGAGTGTGAGGGGCCAAATTGGATGCCCAAACAATTTTTATCTTAATGCAACTAATGGGGAAAGCCAGGCACAGAAGGGGGGGCTGCATGGGAAAAGAACGAAGCGCCCACTTGTGAAGATGTAGCCACCAAGAATCTGCAAACTGCCCTCACCAGTGTTAATTTTGAAGTCAAATTTCTATTTTGTTTTAGTCATAGTTTTTGACTAAAATGGCATTTTAGTTTTAGTCTTATTTTAGTCATCTGAATTGTGTATTTTTAATTGCATTTAAGTCAACTAAAATCTCCAATACATTTTAGTTGGCTAAAATTGAATAGGTTCAGTTAAATTGTAATACATTATTTAAACATTTCCCTAGAATTTCTCATTATATACTCGTGGAGTAAAAATCTAATAACATGTTATTATTTATGGTATTAAGGTTTGAACATGCACTACACTAAATACCAACCAAATCGATCTCTTCGCTCCTCCCAAGACTTCCTGCTCTCTAGCTCCCTTGTAACCTCATCCCATGCTCCCCTCCAGGACTTCTCCAGAGCCTCTCCCATCCTCTGGAATGCTCTACCCCAATCTGTCCAACTTTCTCCTACTTTGTCTACCTTCATACGATCCCTGAAAACTCATCTCTTCAGAGAAGCCTATCTGGCTCCCACCTAACAGCACATTTATCTTCTCCATTAGCACATCACCCACAGTTATTACCTCTTGTATCTCTTGACCTTCCCTCTTAGATTGTAAGTTCTAACGAGCAGGGCCCTCTGATTCCTACTGTATTTAAGTGTATTGTATTTGTACTGTCTACCCTCAAGTTGTAAAGCGCTGCATAAACTGTTGGCGCTATATAAATCCTGTATAACAATAATAACACACACACAGATTTAACCGTTGTGATATATAACATCTTTATAAATAAAAACAAGTTTTGTGAACAAGAATATTGCTTTTTTGACAAACAGAAAAACTATTTTAAAATATTAAAAAAAATAATGCCAATGCACACACCACATATTACATGACTATAAAAACTTTAACAGTTCAAGTAAGTTAACTCAACAAAACATTTCTGCAGCTACAAGTACAGCCACAAGCACAGCATAACTAAACCAATACTCAAGGGTAATACTTATCAGACAGACAGAGCTCCGAGGAAAGCGGAAGTTCAGGTGAATAAACGTCCCTCCCTCATATTTTTGTTCTTTCATTGCCGAGAATTAAAATTGTTTCCTTCATAGTTTTCTTCAATTGTCTTAAAGTAGAACTATAGGCAAAACTTTTTTGTATGGGAGGGTTATAACCCCTGTCAGATTATTTTTCCTCATCTGTGTCCCATTGCAGAGATTTTCCTTCACTTCCTGTTTCATAGTCAAACAGGAAGTGAGAGGAAATCCTTGCAAATTAAGAGAATTCCTTGGGGACCCCCAGGTCACCAGAACTAGTGTCCCCATTGGAAGATGTTCCATCTATTACTTTTCTGGGGACAACCCAAAATTTGGGATTTTCTTTTACTTTCACTTTCAACGATAATGGTAAACAGGAGGAATAGAGAGGGTGAATCTCCCTAACGCAGACACAGACAACAATAAAAACTGACAGGGGTTCTAATCCCTCTCCACTCTATCCAAAATTTAAAAAAAGGTTTGCCTTTAGTTATACTTTAATTCTGATGAAAATATCTTAGTCAATGAAATTAACACTGGCCCGTAAGGAACTACTTCACCAAGGACTTTGCCAGTTATGGACTACTAACTGCAAAGGTATGCCTGGGCAGCCTAGGATTAGTGAGGGAAACATGTTTTACACTATTAGACTGTAATGCTTCAGAAGTCTTCAGTAAAGTATTTCAACTGTTCTGAAGCAAAAAAGGATCAAAGGTGGGAACACTCAGAAAAATCATAGCGCCCTAACCCCTTGATCTGAACCTGTCCCCATACACAGATGCACCGGTCAGAAATTGGTGCCCTGATGAGCTAGATGTAAGTTTACAGTATGAAGCAAAGTAAAACAATGTGAAACAATATAAAACTGTATGATACAATATGAAAATGACAGATGAAGCTTATGTAAGCTAGATGCTGCGGGTAGCCCAGAGTGCTGTACAACACACTACTTATCTAACTCTGGAAGTGCTGCTTCGTTCCAGCATGGGAGTGCTGTGTGGTTGTAGGAGATAAAAAGTGGGTAGGTAGAGAGAAGCGCAAGACACAACGTTGCTTTGAAACGTGTCTTGGTTCCAGTTCCAGTTCCATTCCATCTCTGCTCCCTTGCCAGTGGCCAAGGCAAGGCATCCTGGTTGCATGTCTGATCTCTGTCCCAGAGTCTACCTGACTGTCATACTGAGCTATGTTTTATTTTTGTGAGGTTTTTTTATATTTTATATTAAAATTACACTACACAAGCTTGTTTACAAGAAAAACAAGGCCTGTAAAGCACACACAGGGTGAAGAGGAAGGAACAGAAGGCCACCCCAAACTGGGTAACCATGGAGTGGTGGGAATGTAATAGCAGCCAGACAGCAAAGGGTGGTGCCTGGCGTAGGTGACTGGTCATCCGGTAGCAGGAGGGTCGGAGTCCTAGCTCCCTCCGTACAGTCGATTCCCCAAAAGCAATCGTGACCGAACTTGCGGTACAGAGACCCCAGGAACCTAGCCGCATTGTGCAAGAGAGAGAAGGAGTTAATACGTTGTATCTTCCTCACCTTGCAGGAAATGAAGCTGTAAGTTAAAAAAATATAAGAGCCTTTCTTTGCTTATTAAAATATAAAAAAAATAAATAAAGATTTAAAGATCAAGGTTTGCCGAGATCAGTGTTAGGGTCAAGATCGGGGTCAGAGGTCACGGTCAGCATATTTTGCGTAGAATTTTTTAAAAAATGTAAGTTAGTGTCAGCGTCAGTGGGTTTTAGGTTGGATGAAAAAAAAAATGCAAAATGTGCACTATTATTTATGGGCCCTAGTACAGGTAAAAATAACAACTAACACACACACATACAGTATGTGGTATCGCTGTTATCGCCAGGAGCAGGAGAATATATTATGGGTTGTTCTTTGGTGGTAACTTATGGTAATAGCAAGAAATATACAGCTACGTTTAAAATAATTACTTTTTTGACTATTTTTGGGCCATTTTTCCTTTGATATTAAAAAGAAAATCAGGAATTATCCATTACCTTTTACCACCAAATGAAAGCCCAATTTTTCCGCTTCTGTCTCAACCAATGAGGAGAGGGAGTCCCGGGACAGCCAAAGCTCTCCTATTAGGGGGGCTGTGGGGGGAGCAGCACACAGAAGGTTTTTTACCTTCATGCATATAATACATTATTATTATTATACAGGACTTATATAGCGCCAACAGTTTACGCAGCGCTTTACAACTTGAGGGTAGACAGTACAAACACAACACTGCTTGTTAGAGCTTACAATCTAAGAGGGAGGGTCAATAGATACAAGAGGTAATAACTGAAGGGGAATGCGCTAATGGAGAAAATAAATGTACAGTTGTTAGGTGGGGGCAAGATAGGCTTCTCTGAAAAGATGAGTTTTCAGGGATCCTCTGAAAGTGTACAAAGTAGGAGAAAGTCAGACAGATTGGGGTAGAGCATTCCAGATGATGGGAGCGGCTCTGGAGAAGCCCTGCAGGCGAGCATGGGATGAGGTGACAAGGAAGTTAGAAAGTAGGAGGTCTTGGGAGGAGCAAAGAGAACGATTTGGTTGGTATTTTGAGACCAGGTTAGTGATGTAGCTGTGGGCCAGGTTGTGGATGGGTTTGTAAGTTATTGTTAGTTTCTTGAATTTAAGTTGTTGGTTGAGTGGTAGCCAATGGAGGGAATGGCAGAGGGGTGTAGCAGATGCCGAGCCGTTTGTAAGGTGGATAAGCCTAGCATCAGTGTTCATGATGGACTGAAGGAAGGATAGACTATTAAGAGGTGAGTCAATGAGGAGGGAGTTGCAGTAGTCAAGGTGAGAGATGACCAGGGAGTGGATTAGAAGCTTTCTAGAAGACATTGGTTAGGAAGGGGCATATCTTGGAGATGTTGCGGAGGTTGAGGTGGCAAGCTTTGGATAGTGATTGGATGTGGGGCCGAAAGGATAGTTCAGAGTCCACATATACATGAAGGTAAAACACCTTCAGCCTTTACAACCACTTTCAGTCTTGCACAGTTGTACGGGTGCCCCTTTTGTACTGAAATTAATTATTCTGGTTTCACTGCGCACTGTCTTACAGGGTGCATGAGAAGCTGCAGCAAATTAGATAAAGCCCACCTCATTTCCTGGCTGGAGGATATCCAGCATCACCTATTTCTTTACTTACCCAGCTTTACTGTCCCTGGCCCGCCTCTCTCATTCATTGGACTCAATGCTTATAATCATGAAAGCTCAGTATCACATATGGACATTACCTAGGATGGTCTGCTCTATTCATGTACAACCCTTCCCACCAGTTATAATCTGCCTGCATTGCATAGAGAAACACAGAGCAATGGCATCATTAGGTCTTAAATAGGGTATGCGATTAATACACAAAGGATTCATTTGAAAAAAATGTCAATATTCTTAACCCTTGAAGGTGTATGGGAATACCTAGTATATGTAGTGTAACAAGGGACTTATCTATGTCTATGGGAATGATTTACTAAATACCTAAATAGGCAGTTCACTTTGCAAGGGAAAATCAATCCCTATGTGCCATGATTATTTTTTGTGTACATTATGTTTTTTTTTAAATGCAGGCAGTGTAAAGTATCTGAATTTGACTTGTTATTTATGATAAACAGACACAAACTAAATATAAGTTGGCCATACATTATACAATTTTCTTATTCAAATTCCTTTAGATTTATCTTCAACTATGTAGTGCAAGGACCTGCTTAATTACATACAAATGGAAAGTGTTTAGGTTAGAACTCATATTATATGGTTTTGGTAAAATTGCATAAATTGTGCAAGAAAATTGTATGGCCAGCCTTAGGGTTCACATCTACTTTTAGAAATGAGTGAGGTTTTTTTTGGATATGGTTCTTTTAAAGGAATAAAATATATCCGATTATGTGATGGAGCAAAGAAAGGCTCTTATGTTTTTCATTGCCTTGTTCAGACTTTGTACCCAGGGGGTAGGAGTCTACGTGTGGCCTTAAGCGAGAAGGAAGCAGTCAGAAACATTTCTTTCTGTGTACAATAAACGCCATGTCCCCCAGGCCTATCATATTACTAGCTGTGATACTCTTAGAGATATCGCCCCTTCAGGTGCTGTCAGATATAATGAGCAGGGTCAGAGATCAGCCCTGTGAAGAGTGGCATGTTGGGTAATCTGGGGAATTCGGGACATATCTTTATACCTTTGTACAAGGTGATACAGATGAGAGGGGTCAGGCCAGAGGTCGGCCTGCTCACACCTTCATGCAGGTATTTATGTGGCCTTCTCATTTCCACTGCCCTAGAGACGGAGGCCACTCGTAAACATTACAAAAGGAAAGACTTTTCTAGAACGTTAGTGGAATGCAGTGATACTCTTAACATACATATTTTTAATTCCTTAAAAAAAGTGAAGTGAAGCCAGTGGGCTGAGGGGGGAGGAATGCTGCGTTTGACACACATATTCTTCTAACTGGAATAACGGATAAAATTGCAGCTAATCACTGTTTGTTTTGTACACAGCAAAATTAGGTAAGTAGTGGGGTTGCCTAGGCATACAATGGGAGTCATAAAGGTATCTATACCGGGAGGTTACCAACCCTAAAGCAGACAATAGAGAAAAAAAAGTGGGTGTTCCAGGGTGGCCTACTGGTATTAATATAGCTTACAATATACACCAAAATCTAAAACACCATAAGGCTCCATGCACACTGGACGCTTTTTGGGCATCGGATTGTGTGACAGGAGACGCTGCTTAGAAAACGTGCTTTTAACAGCGTTATGTAAGCAGCGTTTATGCGCGTTTTTGTGCGTTTATCAGGCGTCTGCATTTTTGAACTTTTTTTTTTACTTCATTAGCGTCCATTGACGCCAAAAAGCGCCGGACGCCAATAAACGGCATTTTAGCAGCGTTTATGAGCGTTTATTGGCGTCCAGCGTTTTTTGTGGTCAGAAGAACGACTCCTGAACGCCAATAAACGCCACTGCTGTTAAACGACAATAAACATCCATGTGTGCATGGACACATAGGATAACATAAAGGGACGTTTATGGGCTGTAAAAAAAAACCACCCAAACTACCATAAACGGTCGTTTATCAGCTTCAGTGTGCATGGCGCCTAAATTTTATTGTGCAAAAAGTTAAAAAGACTCAAAAAGCATGTAACAAAGATTAGTCCATTGGTGAAGTTGTACACTACAGAAAGTCACTGTCAAGTATAATTGTTCAATAACATGTTTCATGACTGAATACTGCTTCTTCAGATTGACATGGTGATGGCCAACCAATAGACTAAGATTTGTTACATGTTTTTTATGTCTTTTTAACTTTTTGCATAATAAAATGCATAGTGTCTTAGATTGTGGTGTATCTTGTAAGCTATATTAAATTAGTGATGTACCAAATGGAAATTCTGGTGCCAAAACCGAAACCGAAAATGCACTTAGCCGAAAGCCGAAACCGAAAATTATTAATAATTAAGTTTTTAAAAAATATTTATATTTTTATATACAATTGTCATATGCAGCCCTCCTGTGCCTGGGCACTGATAGGCAGCACTGATTGGCACTGATTGGAAGCACTGATAGGTGGCACTGATTGGAAGCACTGATAGGCAGCAATGATAAGCACTGATAGGTGGTCCTGTTTGGAAGCACTGATTGGCAGCACTGATTGGCACTGATAGGTGGCATTGGTTGGAACTGATAGGCGGCACTGATTGGCAGCACTGATGGGCATTGATTGGAAGCACTGACTGGCACTGGTAGGCAGCATTGATGGGCACTGATAAGCGGCATTGGTTGGCACTAATAGGTGGCACTGATTGGCACTGATAGGTGGCACTGATTGGAAGCACTGATAGGCAGCAATGATAAGCACTGATAGGTGGTCCTGATTGGAAGCACTGATTGGCAGCACTGATTGGCACTGATAGGTGGCATTGGTTGGAACTGATAGGTGGCACTGATTGGAAGCACTGATTGGCATTGATTGGAAGCACTGACTGGCACTGGTAGGCAGCATTGATGGGCACTGATAAGCGGCATTGGTTGGCACTAATAGGTGGCACTGATAGAGGAGATTAAGTGTCACTAATTGGCACTGACAGGTGGCACTGATTGGCACTGACAGGTGGCACTGATTGGCACTGACAGGTGGCACTGATAGAGGAGATGAGGAGTTTCACATTGCTCAGATAGCACGGCTGGTAAGAGCCGCTCTGTGCGTGAAATTCTCTGATTGCAGAGACCTGTCAAAACTCGGCTGTGATGTCGGGGGTGGGCAGGACCGAACAGCTATCAAACATCCACCCAGCCCCTATCCCATTGGCTGGTATTTGATAGCTATTCGGTCCCGCCCATCCTGACATCACCGCTGAGTTTTGACCAGTGCTGACCCTGCCCCCTTTCGGTATTGGTATCAGATGTTGTTTTCTTTCATCTGATGCCAAAAAACACAGTTTTCGGCAGATAATGTTCAACGGTCGAAATTTTGATGCATCCCTAATATTAATACCGGTTGGCCACCCTGGAACACCCACTTCCACTTTTTTTTTTCTATTGTTTTCTACACAGTCTTCTATACCAGACATGAAATGCTCCTACAATGGAAATTATCTTTCCCACCCACAATGTGAGGGGAGCTATCAATGGGGTCCTACACTATACTTACTTATTCCAGAACTGTCCCCAAAAATGTTATTAAAGCGGAGTTCCACCCTATTTTTAAATTTTTGCCCCCCGTTGTTGCTGATCGCTATACCATTAATGTTATTGTTATTATATGTTGATTTTTTTTCTTAAGGCTTAGCACCTGTAGGGTTAATGAAGACCTCCACTTCTCTCCTACCTTGCCGTGGAGAAGTACATCATATCCTCCCGCCTATTGGCGGGTAAATTGATTGACAGGTTGCCATAACAATGGGGCGGGAACTTCCTCTGAAGCCACCATTGCTATGACAACCTGCAATACACTGAGGACTTTGTTCACACTGCGCAGGAGCGAGATTGGGAGGTGCATGCTGGCTAGCCAGTTGCACCATATCCCGGAATAAACTTCGAGCCGGCTTCAGATGCCCACATTCAAGATAGGAGCTTACATAATACACAGGTTGCAGTGAGTACATTCGATTTACAAAGAACTATAACGACATATACAGCATATGCCAGTTTGAATTGCAGAATATGCGACTATCACAGAGGTGCTTTTGATTTTAAAAAAACTGACTGGAGCACCGCTTTAAATATGGGCCAATTGGATTGACGCGCAGAACTAACTATATATTTTTACTTTCTAATACTGGTCTCTTCATATGTAGCATACAAATTCTTGCCTTGTGTGGCTGCCACGTTTACCTGCACAGGGTATGGTTGGAGCCTTGCACCTACACCTGCAACTGCACAGATGGCACATTGGGAGCAGCCACTGTGTCCCAATAGAGTAGATAATAGGCAGTCACATGGGGCACAGATTCATACACCCTCTTTGAATGAGACCTCAGCAGGTTGAACGAAAAAAAAACCTGACAGTTCCGGTTGAAGCCAGTGTGCTAACAATCCGATGTTAGTACAACAATTTTCTTTGCTGTGCTATTGTTTTCTGCCAGGGGGATGGCCCGCTGCCAGAACACTCCAGTCAGCGCTCTCAGTCAATGACATGGATGAGCGAGTTTGGGGTGGAGGAACTTGACTGGCCTGCACAGAGTCCTGACCTCAACCTGATAGAACTCCTTTGGGATGAATCTGAGTGGAGACTGCAAGCCAGGCCTTCTCATCCAACATCAGTGCCTAACCTCACAAATGCGCGTTTGGAAAAATGGTCATACATTCCCATAGACAGTGTGTCTATGTGCCTAAACCTTGTGGACAGCCTTCCCAGAAGAGTTGAAGCTGTTGTAGCTGCAAACGGTGGGCCAACTCAATATTGAACCCTACGGACTAAGACTGGGATGCCATTAAAGTTCATGTGTGTGTAAAGGGAGGCGTCCCAATACTTTTGACAATATAGTGTATATATTGTGACACAAGCAAAGAGATTGATTGTCTTAGATTTAAATTGCGCAACTGGGCGGATATATATCATCTGTGTAGCCCAATCCTCAAAGGTTACCTTTTAATCTGGAAGTTTCTGGCCAGCAAATTTCTCTTTGAGAAGTGATTGCAAAGCTGTAGAAAGTGCAGAAGAGCAAAATATCCTTCTGCTATCCCGTCCAAAATGTATTGTGTGCCAAAGAATCTGCCTAATTTCTAAATGAAATGACGGTTTTTAAGATAACAATTTGCTCCTTGTGGAGATGTCTGAAAGTAAAATATTTTAAAACTGGCATCATATTTTATAGAAATTGTGGGCTGTTTTGTGTTTTATATTAAAAAGCGTCAGTCTAATAGTAACATTTGTAGTCTGTGAACACTTTAATCAATATTATTTCCTTATTATAATTCTAGTAAATTGCTTTTGAAATTCTTAGCTTAGTTGTACATTAAATTCATAAAGTTTTTTTTCTTTTTCTGATTTTATAACACACACCCAAATTACCTCACTGACATAGCTTGTTAACATGTTTTATTTCTTTTCAACATGAAATTTAGGGCATATTTGGTCTTTAAGTCACTTGTGTGGAATTTGGCTACACATATGGGGTCCCCTGTGAAAAGTTATTAAAACGGAGCTTTATTAAAATATTAAAGTGGACCCATAATTTAAATTCCAAGTTTGGCTTTCAAAGGGGATTCATTAGCGCAGTTTAATGTGGCAATCAAAAAAATGAACCTTTGGAATATAAGATTTGATGAGGCTGAACACTTCACACGTGTGATGGTGCCTGGGCAGGAGCGTGATAAGCATATCCTGCCCACTTCTGCCTCTGATTACTTACATTGATGTTCGCCTACCAGCTTGTATGTCCATTTATATGGCGGCTGAGTCACGGCTACCCAGCATGATGGAATGGATAATAAAGGCATAAGAGCAGCTGCAGAATGCCTACTGTTAATGATACATCATTCAATGACTTGTCTCTCTGTTTAAAGCAACCTTTTGCAACCTTCTTATCCCAGAGGAACCCTTGAAATAATTTTCAGGGAACCCTTGCTAAATCTCATTCATTGGTGATCAGTGGGAAAAATGCCCCTTACATTGGTGGCTAATGGGAAGAATTTAAAAGTACTGTTTACTGCATGCCATTCCATCTTTTGTTGAGGCCTGTAAGAAAAATGGGACACATCACTTTACTCGAAACCGCTAAAAGTTTGATCCCTTTATTGGAAGTGGTGCCTAATACCCTCTGTCATTAATTGGATTGCAAAAGTCAACTTCATCATGGAGGCTGAAAAATGTATAAACCTCGGCCAAGGTAAATTTGATTTTATAAAATATGGGTCACCTGGATACACTTCATGACTACCCAAAGTCGTTCCTGACCTCTATGCTCGGGACGCTACACTTACTGCAAATTCTGTATGTTGTTCGGATTGTCAACTAGGCAATGGTCCTATTGCATCTGTGACTAAAAGAAAAAAAGGAAACAAAGAAATCCCGATGTTTAACCCCCCCCCCCCCCAGTTGTTAAAACAGTGTTTAGCCACACAACCTCTGAACCTTGTTTCCCTACCTCCCCACTCACCCCCATTCCATTGCCCTCTATTTGGTTGCTCTAGTTCCAGTGTCCCTGATCCCCCTACCTCCCCACCCATCCCCATGCGCTCTCTTTGGTTACTCTAGTTCCAGTGTTGACACCTTAAAGCGTTTGTTAACCCCAAAAAAAAAATGCTGCTCCTGTCTCTTTAACCACCTCCGTACTGCCGGACGTCATATGACATCCTTGGGTTTAAGTGGTGATATCTGAATGGTGTCTGCAGCTACCGTTTTTTTCAGCAGGTGATTCTGAAAATGATAAACGTGGTCTTAGCAGGCGATTCTGAAAAAGATAAATGTGGTCTAATCCCCTCCCGCCGCTTTCCGGTCATCTCCGTCACTTACCAGACCCGCCGGCAGCGGCGGAGATGATCCGATCCGTTCCCCCCAGTGTCAGTGAGCTCACTCGGCTTCATAACATGGCGGGGCGGAAATGACGTCAGAAGTCACATCCGCACAACGGTCTTAAAGGGCCCATTTTTTTTTTTGGGCTGTCATTTTTTTCATTTTTTCTTTATTTTTTGCATTTTAGTGTAAATATGAGATGTGAGGTCTTTTTGACCCAAGATATTTAAGAGGACCTGTCATGCTTTTTTCTATTACAAGGAGAGTTTACATTTCTTGTAATAGGAATAAAAGTGATCACATTTTTTTTCTAAAAAAGAACAGTGTAAAAATAAAAAGTAAAAAGCAAAATAAATAATTAAAAAAAAAAATTAAAGCGGTCCGTCCCGCCGAGCTCGCGCGCAGAAGCGAACGCATACGTAAGTCCCGCCCAATATGAAAACGGTGTTCAAACCACACATGTGAGGTATCACCGTGATCGTTAGAGCGAGAGCAATCATTTTAGCACTAGACCTCTGTAACTCAAAACTGCTAACCTGTAGAATTTTTTAAACGTTGCCAATGGAGATTTTTAAGTTGCAAAGTTTGTCGCCGTTTCGTGAGCGGACGCAATTTTGAAGCATGACATGTTGGGTATCATTTTACTCGGTGTAACATTATCTTTCACAATATGGAAAAAAGTTGGCCTAACTTTACTGTTTTCTTATTTTAACTAAAAAAAATGAATTTATTAAATAAAAAGCACACTTGGAAGACCGCTGCGCAAATACGGTGTGACATAAAGTTTTGCAATGACCGCCATTTTATTCTCTAGGGTGTTAGAAAAATATATATATAATGTTTGGGGGTTTTAAGTAATTTTATAGCAAAAAAAAACTGTTTTTAACTCGTAAGCACAGAACCCAAAAAACAGGCTTGGTCTTGAAGTGGTAAATGTGCAATTAGCAGCATGGTGCTTTTGTTTTTTAAATGATCCCTCTGTATCCCCTAAAATACCTGTTCGATAATGCCAGGTCATGACTTCCCCCCTGTGTACTGACTCCCCCTGTATATAGCTTATCCTGAGAGCCCCGTGGTCTATGCAGGCTATGTCACTCCCAGCTCTCCTATCTCCCGTGTGCCTGCCTTCAACTCCCCCCTCCTCCCCCCTCCCTCTACCTCTCGTAGCTTCTCCTCTCTGCTCTCATAATTAACTCTAAAAGCTCCTATTTCCTCTATATTAGAAGAATACGTTCCTTGTGTCAGTGTTATAGCAGAAATATTCTTATCTATATAGATAACACAGCACGGCTCTCTCTCTCTCCAGCTGACGTCAGGAGCAGTGCTCAGCCCCTCCCTCAGGAACTCTGAGCTGAGAGAGAAAAGCTGAAAAACGACAACTGTTATAATGCAGAGCGGATGGGAACTTTTTATAAAGTGGCTTAACAAACACTTTAAGGGTGTGTGTGGTATATTTATGTGAAAAGCAGTAGAAATTGAAAGCACTGTGATTTCAGATCTAAACCTGTTTTTTTACTTGCTACCCCAAAAGGGGATCTGTGTTATATTGTCATGATTCCTTTCTTTCTTTTTTTTTTTTTTGATGTAGCCAAGTCAAAATGTTCTAAAATAAAAATAAAAGAATATATAAAAACAAAGAACATTGATCCTGGAACTATGCAGGCCCCAACAATCAGCTCCAGCTCAGGGAACCCTTAGCAACCTCTGGGGAACCCTAGGGTTCCATGAAACCTTTAATTGACAATTGGGCGGTTGTGCGACATTGTACCCAATCAAAATTTGCGTCCTTTTTCCCCCACAAATAGAGCTTTCTTTTGGTGGTATTTGATCCCCTCTGCGTCATTTATGATCGCCGTTATAAATAAAAAAACAGCGACAATTTTGCAAAATAAAAAAAGGTTTTCTTACTTTTTGCTAAAATACAAATCCAAAAAAATATATAAAAACACAAATGTATTCATAGGTTTTGGCTGATTTATATTCTTCCTCATATTTTTGGTTAAAAAAATCGCAATCTGCGTTTATTGATTGGTTTGCGCAAAAGTTGCCGCGTTTACCGATGATGAGAATTCATTCCTGGGGTTTTATTTTTTCTTTATTTTTCACTAGTAATGGCAGCGATCTGCCATTTTTAGTGGTACTGCGATATTGCAGTGCACATGTCGGACCATTTTGACACTTTTTTGGGACCATTGGCATTTATACAGCGATCAGTGCTATAAAAATGCATTGATTACTGTGTAAATGCCATTGGCAGTGAAGGGGTTAACCTGGAGGGGGCGCTCTAAGGGTTAACTGTGTTCCCTGTGTGTGTTCTAACTGTATGGGGGCTGGGCTGGCGAGGGGAGTGATCACGGCTTCCATATACAGGAAGCCTGTGATCACAGCCCTTCCCCCTCTGTCAGAACGGAGATCCGTGTTTACTTACACGGACCTCCGTTCTTTCACTGCGGGGGGGGGGCAATCACGGGTAGCCGGCGGTGATCAAGTCCACCCTGCCCGCTCCCTGGCCCCCCCCGGAACACAGTGAGCGCACAACGGCGGATTGCGATAACGAACCACTTTGCCGCCGTCACGCTGCGGCGGGGGGTCGGCAAGTGGTTAAGAGTGGCTGATTTAAAGGATAAGGTTGTCTGAGTCTAGGTCTGCTTTAACTTAAATGTGAACTCCAGACAAGCAACTACATACACAGGTGGAATACAAACAAGGGCAGAACCAGAATTCAGATTAGATGCAGAACTCAAATGACAAAGTTCCTAGGCACTATTGTACCTGCAACTGAAGAGTTGGCAATGCCCAACGAAATGCGCCGGCCCTTGTTTACAGTACAATATGTTTATCAGAGATGGCTTTACCAGCCTACCTGCTTCAACATGTTATGTAATATATTTACATTGGTTATGACATTTATACCAGCCAATATGTATGAGTCTATAAATGTGCTCCGTAATTTGTTTTATCCTGTGGTACACGATTTGCTATATGATTGTATGAACAATGCATGTCATATGTACAGTATCTCACAAAAGTGAGTACACCCCTCACATTTATGTAAATATTTTATTATATCTTTTCATGTGACAACACTGAAGAAATGACACATTGATATAATGTAAAGTGTACAGCTTGTATAACTGTAAATTTGCTGTCCCCTCAAAATAACTCAGCACACAGCCATTAATGTCTAAATCGCTGGCAACAAAAGTGAGTACACCCCTAAGTGAAAATGTCCAAATTGGACCCAAAGTGTCAATATTTTGTGTGGCCACCATTATTTTCCAGCACTGCCTTAACCCTCTTGGGCATGGAGTTCACCAGAGCTTCAGGGGTTGCCACTGGAGTCCTCTTCCACTCCTCCATAGCGACATCACGGAGCTAGTGGATGTTAGAGACCTTGCACTCTTCCACCTTCATTTGAGGATGCCCCACAGATGCTCAATAGGTTTTAGGTCTAGAGATATGCTTGGCCAGTCCATCACCTTTACCCTCAGCTTCTTTAGCAAGGCAGTGGTAGTCCTGGAGGTGTGTTTGGGGCCATTTCATGTTGGAATACTGCCCTGCGGCCAGGGGAGGGCTGGCAGCCTTAGGCCTGGGGGGCAAGTCCAGTCAAGTGGCCCATTGAACCACTGAATCAGCTCACCATCCATGCCCACCTGGTTTTAGAACGGATATTGATGTTATGAAGCAAGAAAACTATGATACAATGTGGTAACATAATTTAATGTTAATAGCAAAAAGGAGGTTTAACAAAAATAATGCAGCAATGCAGCTCATCAGTGCCTATCAGCTTAGCCTCATCAGTGCCCGTCAATGCAGCCTCACCAGTGCCCATCAACACAGCCGCACCAGTGCCTATCAAATGCAACCTGATCAGTGCCCATCAATGCAGGCTCGCCAGTGCCCCCCTCCCCCTTTGCCTGCAGTTAGTTGGTGGCTGCGCCCCTGGCCCCTGCTTCCTTCCTCTACAAGAAGAAAAAAGTGTGAGTGGGCAGCGTCCGTCAGCCATTTTTAATGTAAGGTAGGGTGGCTTGGGGGGCAATTGACACCCTGCCCCCTGGCCCAGCCCTCCCCTGCCTGCGGCCCAGTCTCCGAAGGGAGGGGATCATGCTCTGCTTCAGTATGTCACAGTACATGTTGGCATTCATGGTTCCCTCAATGAACTGTAGCTCCCCAGTGCTGGTATCACTCATGCAGCCCCAGACCATAACACTCCCACCACCATGCTTGACTGTAGGCAAGACATACTTTGTACTCCTCACCTGGTTGCCGCCACATATGCTTGACACCATCTGAACCAAATAAATTTATCTTGGTCTCATCAGACCACAGGACATGGTTCCAGTAATCCATGCCCTTAGTCTGCTTGTCTTCAGCAAACTGGCTTTGCAGGGTTTCTTGTGCATCATCTTTAGAAGAGGCTTCCTTCTGGGATGACAGCCATGCAGACCATTACGATGCAGTGTGCGGTGTATGGTCTGAGCACTGACAGGCTGACCCACCACCACTTCAACCTCTGCAGCAATGCTGGCAGCTCTCATACCTCTGTTTCCCAAAGACAACCTTTGGATATGACGCTGAGCACGTGCACTCAACATCTTTAGTCGACCATGGTGAGTCCTGTTTTGAATGGAACCTGTCCTGTTAAACCGCTGTATGGTCTTGGCCATCATGCTGCAGCTCAGTTTCATGATCTTGGCAATCTTCTTATAGCATAGGCTATGTTTATGTAGAGCAAAAAAAAAATTTCAGATCCTCAGAGAGTTCTTTGCCATGAGGTGCCATGTTGAACTTCCAGTAATCAGTATGAGAGAGTGAGGGCTATAACAGCAAATTATACACACCTGCTCCCCATTCACACCTGAGACCCTGGAACACTAACAAATCACATGACACCGTGGAGGGAAAATGGAGGCTAATTGGGTCCAATTTGGACATTTTTACTTAGGGGTGTGCTCACTTTTGTTGCCAGTTTTTAGACATGAATGGCTGTGTGTTGAGTTATTTTGAGGGGACAGCAAATTTACACAGTTATACAAGCTGTACACTCACTACTTTACATTGTAGTAAAGTGTCATTTCTTCTGTGTTGTCACATGAAAATATATAATAAAATATTTACTAAAATGTGAGTGATGTACTCACTTTTGTGAGATACTGTATGTACTCTTTAATGAGATGCACTGTCATCCGGGTACAATAAAC
This sequence comes from Glandirana rugosa, assembly GCA_018402905.1. Lineage (NCBI taxonomy): Eukaryota > Metazoa > Chordata > Amphibia > Anura > Ranidae > Glandirana > Glandirana rugosa. The sequence goes on from BLSH010328702.1 coordinate 53,047, forward strand.
ATGTGTTTTTTGAAACATTGACTACTATTTAAGCCTCGCACAATTGCTTCATGTGAAGTCCCAAACCTTCCTTTTAAGTTCCCAGGACTTTGTTCACATTATCAACATAGGAGAGAACCAGAAGCAGCCTTTTCTCCTGCAAAGGCAAGTATTGCAGCCATTTGAATTCCAGCCAAGTGTCAATCCATTTTCCTATGAGACTGTTTCAGTGGTCAGCAAGGCCACTTCCATTGGACAACGGAACAGTTGGTGAAGTTTAGCCATGACGTCAGAATATGTCAGACCACAATACAAAGAAAAACTAAATCAGAGAATGGCACCGAAGAGGCATTTTTGGGTAATAAAGGTAAAAGCAGACAACTTGTGCTGTCTTCTCTAAGACAGGACTTTTACTTCAAGATGGAGTACAGGATCGCTTTAAATAAGCAGAAGTCATCCTCAGAATTGTGTACACATACCACTTCTAGAGAAACGGAGTACAATAAACCCACTTATATTTCCATTATGGGTTTAGCTCCCTTCATTTTGTCGCGCCGCAGGAAAGTGGGGTTCATTTCTTCGTGGACTCCTTGTAGTCACTCAGAAATACATATCTGGAATATTTTTCTCGCCGATGCAGACAGAAGATTACTGTTTCTGCGCACATTCTCAGCCTGCGGCGCTGGAACCTTACGAATTGGTCCCTGATAAGAAACAGCTGCTTGCATCTACTTGTTTACCGTAACCAAGATGGAATTAAACTTGGCAGATGTTTCTCATATTCACCTTTCCCTGCAGACCTGGCACCAGTGAGACAAGGGTGATTGACAGTGGTAGGAAACTGCCAGTCTATATCATCACCATAGTATGGAAGAAAAAGAATACATTAGTATTTTTTGCTGCCCTCATTCCTCTAACTGCCAAAAAGGTGCATTCACTTTTTCAGTATCTTTCCACTACCTATACATTTTGAGAATTGCCAAAGTATGGCTGTTTTGAATAAAACAGAATCCCAAGAATCCCTTTTTTTAATGCAAAGTATTCTAGTAGTGTGTTTAGGTGACTTTTCCTTTACCCATGCATGGCAAAGTTAAACAGTACTAATGTGATCAGCTAGATATCTAAGGGTTGGGGCACCACATCCCACCAGTTAAATCCAAAATATGTATGTACAAAAACTGGATTTTTAAGGTGCCATAATAAACATAACAAAATATTCATAAAATGTCAAATTTTATTGTAGTATTCAAATATTAAAACCATATACCGGTATTCATAAAAACCATCACAGAACATCCATGCAGCCATAGCGTAAGTGCAGTGACTTCAGCTCAACATGTTTCACCAAACACTGGCTTCTTCAGGAGACTTGTGAAGTATTGCATAAAGTATCACCAGGGTGCTCCGAAGCATGTGATGAATCAGTATATGGATAAACACACACCAAAAGAATCACATAAGGGGATATCAGTAAGCCATATGAGGGATACAGCCAGTATGAGTCAGCCGCTTAGGTCTGCTCCATACATCATGATGGGCGCCATGTGAGCAGCTGCAACATCTGTTTATGGCTATTTGCCTCTTTTGAGATGACTGCTTAGCTGGATAATATATGCCTTATTACCTTTGATAGTCAGGCTGTCTATTGACTGTGTGGAGCAGCTGGCTTGGATTCCAAGTCTGAGAAAATTATCTACCATCTCTTTCTTCTTATTTTTTGACCTAAGCAACTCACTCATACTGGGCTGTATCCCTCCTATGGCTCACTGGTATCCCCTTATGTGATTCTTTTGGTTTGTTTTTATCTGTATACTGATTCATCATATGCTTCTGAGCACCCCGGTGATACTTTATGCAATACTTCACAAGTCTCCCGAAGAAGCCAGTGTTTGGTGAAACATGTTGAGCTGAAGTCACTGCACTAACGTTATGGCCACATGGATGTTCTGTGATGGTTTTTATGAATCTATAGTTTTCATTTTTGTATACTACAATAAAATTTGACATTCAATGGATATTTTGTTAAGTTTATTATGGCGCCTTTAAATTCCTGTTTTTGTACATTACATATTTTGAAAGTAAAACAATGACTTAACAACCCTCCTAACCCAAGCACTGTCATCTGAAAGAGGGGGAGTAAGTCACACACTCACACATATCTAGTGCCAGGATGGTAGGTTAAAGTGGTTCTAAAGCTTCCTTTTTTTTTACTTAAAATAAAAAAGAGGTTTATACTTACCTACTCTCTGCAACGTTATTGCACAGAGCGACCCCAAACCTCTTTTTTGGGGTTCCTCCTCTTCTGTGTCTGCCCCCATAGCAGACTGCTTGCTATGGAATGCGGGTTCACTCCCCTGGCAGGCTGTATGTGTTCATAGACACCCAGCATGGCTTGCCCTGCCCACTGCTCCCTTGATTGACAGCTATAGGAACCAAAGGCTCCCGCTGCTATCAATCTACCCTTTGAGACCAGGAAGAGAGAACGCAGTGCTGCTGCAGATGGGCACAACACTTGATTGATACAGGACTTCATTAAGGTAAAAGCAAAAACCTTGTGACTTTAGAACCACTTTGAGTGGGCAAAGAAAAGGATCACTTCTAGGGCCCATAGGCATTTCTTTTTGTGTTGCAGCTGCAAAAATATTGCTTTTTCTGTTTTAACCAATTTGTATCAAATATTTTGCAACCGAATGCAATGATATCAAAGAGTTGGCATTAATAAAGGGTGCATTTACATGCCAGAAATTATATTACACAAAATCTAATTGAGGCCACGATAGATAACATGCAGGCAAAAAAGAAATACAATAGCCTGGCCAGATACACTTATGGGGCTGGGGTGCGGCCAGTAAAACCACACGTCAGTGCAGTGCATGTCCAGACAACCCATATGTTTGAAACATCACCTTCCTAACTCAGCTGTAGTAACTAGTGTTGAGCGAACCCGGACTGTAACGTTCGGGTCCGTACCGAACTTTAGGGTGTCCGTGGCACGGACCCGGACCCGGACATTTCAAAAATCGTTCGGGTTCGGTCCGGGGTTCTGCTATTTTACTCCACGTGTTGAGAAGCTGCAGGGCAGCCAATCAACAAGCGTTTCACTGGTTTGCCCTTAGAAGCCATCACAGCCATGCCTACTAATGGCATGGCTGTGATTGGCCGGTGCATCATGTGACCCAGCCTCTTTATAAGCTGGAGTCACAGTGCTGCAGTCACATGCTCCTTGGGTTAGTATAGGGAAAGGTAGCTGACGGCGTGAGGGACAGATTTTAGCCATTTTAAGACCTGATCCTGCATCCTGAGATAGATTACTTTACTACTGCTGTCTGTGCTGTTGCTCTGAGGACAGATAGCAGAAATTAGAGATTTCACATACCGCT
>BLSH010328702.1:56415-75002 GCA_018402905.1 Glandirana rugosa
GAAGTCCTCTGAACACTTCATAACGTATTTCATAGTGGCGCCACGAGTCTTCGTATACTACTTAGTCATATGTCTATTTTTGTTTGGTTTTCTTAGTGTATTTCCCTATGGTCACTCGGTATCCTCCCTATGTCGGGTCATACTCACTCGACGAATCCAGTTTTTTATTCTTCTTTCTCTACCATCTATTAAAAGGGTCTGAACCTTAGGTTCGGTCGACGAGGTGTGTCAGTTATCTGTAGGACTGATAGTTTCCATTATTCCGTATATAATAGGTCGATTCGTCAGTAGAGTTTTCTCCGTTTATCGGTATTTGTCTACAACGTCGACGAGTGTAATCATGATGGGCGCCATGTGAGCAGCTGCAACATCTGTTTATGGCTATTTGCCTCTTTTGAGATGACTGCTTAGCTGGATAATATATGCCTTATTACCTTTGATAGTCAGGATGTCTATTGACTGTGTGGAGCAGCTGGCTTGGATTCCAAGTCTGGGAAAATTATCTACCATCTCTTTCTTCTTATTTTTTGACCTAAGCAGCTCACTCATACTGGGCTGTATCCCTCCTATGGCTCACTGGTATCCCTTTATGTGATTCTTTTGGTTTGTTTTTATCTGTATACTGATTCATCATATGCTTCTGAGCACCGCGGTGATACTTTATGCAATACTTCACAAGTCTCCTGAAGAAGCCAGTGTTTGGTGAAACATGTTGAGCTGAAGTCACTGCACTAACGTTATGGCCACATGGATGTTCTGTGATGCTTTTTATGAATCTATAGTTTTAATTGTTGTATACTACAATAACATTTGACATTCAATGGATATTTAAGGAGCAGACTCGATGGACTACTCAGTCTTTTTCTGCCGTCACTTTTCTATGCTTCTATGTTTCTATTTTGTTAAGTTTATTATGGCGCCTTTAAATTCCTGTTTTTGTACATTACATATTTTGAAAGTAAAACAATGACTTAACAATTCACCTAACCCAAGCACTGTCATCTGAAAGAGGGGGAGTAAGTCACACACTCACACATACCTAGTGCCAGGATGGTAGGTTAAAGTAGTTCTAAAGCTTCCTTTTTTTTTACTTAAAATAAAAAAGAGGTTTATACTTACCTGCTGTCTGCAACGTTATTGCACAGAGCGGCCCCAAACCTCTTTTTTGGGGTTCCTCCTCTTCTGTGTCTGCCCCCATAGCAGACTGCTTGCTATGGAATGCGGGCTCACTCCCCTGGCAGGCTGTTTGTGTTCATAGACACCCAGCATGGCTTGCCCTGCACACGGCTCCCTTGATTGACAGCTACAGGAACCAAAGGCTCCCGCTGCTATCAATCTACCCTGTGAGACCAGGAAGAGAGAACGCAGTGCTGCTGCAGATGGGCACAACACTTGATCGATACAGGACTGCATTAAGGTAAAAGCAAAAACCTTGTAACTTTAGAACCACTTTAAGTGGGCAAAGAAAAGGATCACTTCTAGGGCCCATAGGCATGTCTTTTTGTGTTGCAGCTGCAAAAATAGTCTATTGCTTTTTCTGTTTTAACCAATTTGTATCAAATATTTTGCAACTGAATGCAATGGTATCAAAGAGTTGGCATTAATAAAGGGTGCATTTACATGCCAGAAATTATATTACACAAAATCTAATTGAGGCCACGATAGATAATATGCAGGCAAAAAAGAAATACAATAGCCTGGCCAGATATATTTATGGGGCTGGGGTGCAGCCAGTAAAACCACACATCAGTACAGCGCATGTCCAGACAACCCATATGTTTGAAACATCACCTTCCTAACTCAGCTGGAGTAACCAAAGAAATGATAAACCACAGGACTAGAGAAGAGGAAAGAATAGTAGGTTATATGAAAATTATAGGGATAGGATGAGGTACAAAGAGGAGAAAAAGAGCCTCCCTGAATCCCTGGGGTTTCCAGGAAATGTCAAAAATGGATGTATGTTCAGCTCAGTGTATGTTCTAGGCATGCCTTGGTGCCAAGATGAACTAACTCCCACGTGCAGGTACAGGACTTGCCTCATCCTGGGCCAGTCAGTCAAGATGGTTGAAGACACTGAGCCGGGATGACGACTTGACAAAGAGGTCAGCAACAGAACTCTTAGGTGTCACATTGTTGGAGTGGAAGTAAGCAGAGTGGGCTTAGGAACACCTTAAAGAGGATTTGCAGGTATGGATATTTAATACTTAGTTACATTGGTTCAGCTTGGATCAATGTAACTATGTATATACCAAACCTGTCCAATGCCCCTCAAAGGCAACAGGTGTATCTCACTGCTCCAGACTGCTTCCAGATTGTCCGTCCTTGGGTGCACACCTCGGCTCGCTACCGTAGCTTCAGACCAGAGGAAAAACAATAGGCGGCACTCCAAACGTAATGCTGGTGCTGTATTTATTGACCATAATCAGCCATACAGGGTACAAAGAAGATAGACGCGTTTCACTCAAGACATGAACCATGAACATGATTACCTATGACCTATGAGTGAAACGCGTCTACCTTCTTTGTACCCTGTATGGCTGATTATGGTCAATAAATACAGCACCAGCATTACGTTTGGAGTGCCGCCTATTGTTTTTCCTCTGTTCCAATGCCCCTCAAAGCCATAAATCACTGAAGTAGAGACTTGCTTCCAGGTCCCGTGCTGAGCAGCAGGCGTTGCTGTCCCACCACTCCACCTTGTCCAATCACATACCTTCCAATATTTTGAGATGGGAACGAGGGACACCTAATAGCAAATGTATGTAGACATAGGACACACATCCTACCACGTACCCTTAAAGGAGATTTATAAAAAATAAAGATTAATTAAACCCCTTTTCTTTTACCACTACTATTCCTTTATATTGGCTTTTGAAATGTACACATTTAGAAATAGAATGAAAGGTTTAGCGCTGGGAAACACTTTTTGAAAGATAAATAGTGGATTTTATATACAATTATATCAGATTAGACCAAAATGAGGGACAAATAAGGAGGAAAGAGGGACAGTCCCTCAAAATCAGGGAAAGTTGGGAGCAATGCAATCAGACAACGCTTTGTATTCATTAGGGAGTATGCAAAGCATTCTCTGAATGGCGTCCGTGCAATTTGATCTCCTGTGCTCAGAATGCAGCAAGCCAGCTGCTCAACACAGGACCCAGAAACTAGTGGACATCATTGGACTAGTGGTGCCTTCTTCAGTGATTTCCAGCTTCCAAGGCCATTGGCCAGGTATGTCATATACGTATCGAAGCTGGACCAATGTAACTATGTATGAAATATCTATGCCTGTAATTTCCTTTTAAGGAGGATGGGGCTATCATTAACCACTTCCTGCCTGGTGTATAGACAAATGATGTCCGGGCGGGTGTTCCGTTATCCTGACTGGACATCATATGATGTCTTCAGCATAACCCACCGCATTACCGACCTCTGTAAAGTGCTTTCATCGGAAGCTCTTTACCACGTGATCATCCGTGAACCAATCAAGGCTGATCAGAATGTAAACAGGAAGAGCCTTGTATCGGCTTTTCCTTTACTTGCAGACGCAAGTAGTGAAGAGCCGATTGGTGGCTCTCCTGAGAGGGGGGATCTGCACTGATTGTTTATCAGCGCAACCCCCCCCTAGGATCGCCACCCTAGACCACCAGGGAGCCCACCCAGGGGCAATCAGGGAGCGCCCGCCCAGGGACCACCAGGGAGCTCACCAGGAGGCCAATCAGGACTACCAGGGACACCATCATGGAGCCCACCCAAGACCACCAGATAAGGGGCAAATGCCCAGCATGGATGGCACTCAGTGCCAATTACAGATGCCACCCTAGACCCCCAGGCAATCAGTGCTGCCTATCAGTGCCCGCCAGTGCCACCTATCAGTGTCCACCAGTGCCCCCTATCAGTGCCCACCAGTGCCACCTATCACGGTCACCTATCAGTGCCCAGTGCCACCTTTCAGTGCCCATCAGTGCCACCTATGAGTGCCCATCAGTACCACCTATGAGTGCCCATCAGCGCCGCTTATCAGTGCCCATCAGTGCTGCATATCAGTGCCGCCTATCAGTGCCCATCAGTGCTGCATATAAGTGCCTCATTATCAGTGCCCGTCCGTGCCATCTCATCAGTGCCGCCTCATCAGTGCCAATCAGTACTGCCTCATCAGTGCCCATCAGCGTAGCCTCATCAGCGCCCATCAGTGATTGAGAAAATGTACTTATTTACAAAGTTTTGTGACAGAAACAACTTTTTTTCCAAATGTTCTGCCTTTTTTTATTTGCAGCGCAAAAAATAAAAACCACAGAGGTTTGAAAAAAAAAAAAAAAAAACCACAGAGGTGATCAAATCCTACCAAAAGAAAGCTCTATTTGTGGGAACAAAGTGCTAAAAATTTTGTTTGGGTACACCGTCGCATGACTGCACAAAAAGCTGAAAGCTCAAAATTGGTCTGGGCGGGAAGGGGGTAAGTGCCTGGTATTGAAGTGGTTAAGATAAGCCTACTTTCAATTTATCCATTGCTATATACACTCACTGGCCACTTTATTAGGTACACCTGTTCAATTGCTTGGTGACACAAATTGCGAATCACCCATTTACATGGCAGCAACTCAATGCATTTAGGCATCTAGAGGTGGTGAAGATAACTTTCTGAAATTCAAACTGAGCATCAGAATGGGGAAGAAAGGGGATTTAAGTGACTTTGAGTGTGGCATGGTTTTTGGGGCTCAATGGGCTGTTCTGAGTATTTAAAAAACTGCTGATCTGCTGGGATTTTCACACACAATCATCTCTAAGGTTCACAGAGAATGGTCCAAAAAATAGAAAACATCCAGTGAGTGGCAGTTATATGGACAAAAATGCCTTGTTGATGTCAGAGGAGAATGGGCAGACTGGTTTGAGATGATAGAAAAGCAACAGTAACTCAAATAACCACTTGTTTCAACCAAGGGATGCAGAATACCATTCCTGAATGGACAACACATTGAACTATAAAGCAGATGGGCTACAGCAGCAGAAGACGACATCAGGTGCCACTCCTGTCAGCTAAGAACAGGAAACTGAGGCTACAATTTGCACAGGCTCACCAAAATTGGACAATAGAAGATTGGAAAAATGTTGCCTGGTCTGATGAGTCTCGATTTCAGCTGCAAAATTCAGATGGTAGGGTCAGAATATGGCGTAAACAATTTGAAAGCATGGATCCATCCTGCCTTGTATCTCCAGTTCAGGCTGGTGATGGTGGTTAATGGTATGGGGGATAATTTCTTGACACACTTTGGGCCCCTTAGTACCAACTGAGCATCGCTTAAACGCTGAGTATTGTTGCTGACCATGTCCATCCCTTTATGACTACAGTGTACCCATCTTCTGATGGCTCCTTCCAGCAGGATAATGCAGTTGCACCATGTTGCAGAGCTCAAATCATCTCACCACTGATCTCTTGAACATGACAATGAGGTCACTGTACTTCAATGGCCCCCACAGTCACCAGATCTCAATCCAATAGAGCACCTTTGTAATGTGGTGGAATGGGAAATTTGCATCATGGATGTGCAGCAACTGTGTGATGCCATCATATCAATATAGACCAATGTTACCAACACCTTGTTGAATCTATGCCACGAAGAATTAAGGAGGTCCAACCCAGTGCTAACAAGGTGTACCTAATAAAGTGGCCGGTGTGAGGGTAGATGTCCCAGGGTGGAAGCTCGGATAGTTCAGAGTCAGGGACTAAACTTTGCAGAGGTGCGTTGACCCGACATTGTGGCTTCCTAGGTATTTGCAAATCTATGCAACAAAAGCGTCTGTTTTTAATCTAAATGTTGAAACCGTTTAATTAGTCTTTTTGTGCTGACTAGCTGGATCGAGTGCTGGAGAATTTTTGTATTCTCCTTCAGAAAGGACTCCAGCACCCCATTAAACACATTTCCAGAGGTTTATTAAAATATTTTCTTTTCTGGTTGAAGAGTAATGTCCCATTTCCTCCCTGATTTTTACTGCCTGTGTTTTATCACCGTTCCCAGTCCCATCAGAACCCCGTCTAAATGAACCATTTTAATGCCTTTAAAAGACTTCTCAAGTCAGAATGAGGTTTCATCTAAGTGTTCAGACTAGATAAACTCCAATTTTATTTGCTTTTCTGTTTATTGTACTGAGCGTGGATCATTTCCTGAAGTGAAAGTTTCCATTCATAACATCCCATGTGAGAGAGACTCTGGTATGTAGAAGTATATGTTTATATAGTTAAACCTAGTTAAACAAATCTTAATTTTATGCTTAAGGCAAAGTAGACAGGTGTCTACTGACAGAATAAACGTTGTTTTCTCCTCTGCATTATGTTAACATGGTATTAATGTTATTATTATTTTAAATATTACACATAATGAAATGTCAAAAAGATGGCAAACTATTGGTCTTCAAGGGACACTAGAAGTTGTATTGCATCTGTGTTAATAAGGTAAAGCACAAAGCAATATAAACACTTGACACAGTTTTACATTATGCCTCTGTAAAGCATGTAAGAAGATGGACTATGTACTATTAGAGGGTTATCGTCCCACAAACATGAAAAGGATTGACAGAAAGCAAAAGACAGGGATCAGAGGGAGAATAATTTTAAAGAATTGAAGTATATTTAAAGTGTATCTGAAACCAAAAACAAATGAAAATATTATATTGTAGCTAAACAATCCTTAAGCCTGGTAAACACTGTTCATTTTTCTTTTCGTTCAACCCAGCGGACCGAGCAAAAAAAAAAAAAAACAGTTCAGGAGGAGCTGCTGTACTAACTATGCAATGCTAGTATGTTAGTACAGTGATCTCCCCTACTGAGCTATTGTGTTCTGACAGGGGGTTGACCCTCAGGGCTCTCAGCAATTGGCTCACTCCGTTGCCCCAGTGACGATGTCCTATAGGACAAAACGCATCGGGCGGAGCTACAGCGGTTATGTCATTACATCCGCCGAGGAGCTGATCAAGCAATATTGTTACTGAAATACTGTTATACTTTTTTTATTTGTGAGTACACTTCTTCCTCTTATTACGAGCCGGCGTGCTGCATAGGGGGAATGCTGCTGTTGGTGAGATGAGCTCAATTTGATATACTGAGAAGTCATCACCCATTCATTCATCCATTTGAGTTTTCTCCCCTAGAGTGTAGTCAGCCTTCCTTCTTTTGAGGTCTGAAGCTCTGGTAAGCAGTTTACAACTGTGGTGCACACAAGTGGTGAAGAATCTATCCATCTGTGGGAATACTTGGGTCACTGTATCTGCACATGTTTTCCCTCGGTAATGGACTTTTGCACTTAGCACTTTTTAATTATTTGGGACTTTTAATTAAGTTGCTTTCTTTACATATCCATTTGTAGATGTTCTATGAATTTTGTCTTTATTATTTATTGTATTTTTTTGTTATGCATTTGCACTTTTCATTTGCTGGCAGCACAACACAATTTGGTTAATTGCTGTTTATATATTTTATGTGTGGATATTTAGTGAGTGCAGCTGCCTCTGTGATATTTCTACAGGTGACACTTTTCTTTTTGTTTATTTCATTTGCTGAGAGCGCTGATTGGATGCCGATCGGCAGACCTTTTTCCAGTCATGCCCCTTATTGGACACACGGGCCAAATGTGCTGATGCCACCTGACGTTCAGTCCGTGTGTACTAGGCTTAAACTGGTTCTAAAGGCTCAAGGTTTTTTACCTTCATGCATTCTATGCATCAAGGGCAGTCCATCCATTGTGGGTGCATGGGCGCTACCCCCCCTGTCCATGCCCCATTGCCCTCCCTGTCCCTGCCCTCCCTGCCCTATGGCGGGGATGGGCAGGGTGTGATTTTTGAAGCACTGATTAGAGCCAGAAGTTCTAATAGGCTTACAAATAGGGTAGGCTCGGGGCACAGAGCATTGCATTCAGAGCCCACCCAGGTGTGTTGCAACAGCGAATGAGCATTCGCTGTTGCAACTCTGATCCTCCGACCGGCCAATCGGGAAGCGGGTCTGATCCCCGTCACCCGATTGGCTGAAAGGACAGGTGATCCTATTGGACGCCTAGGAGAAAAAGGGAGGAGTCGCCCGCCATCCATAGAAGCCCGCCTGCAACCCGCCGAAGCCCGCCGCTGCAACCGGAGCCCGCCACTGCTAGCAGAGCCCGCCAAACCCCGCCGCTGCCTGCCCGCAACCCGCCCCCCCCAAAAAAAAAAACACCGGCTGCCACTGCTATGCATGAAAGTTAAAAACCTTCTCTGTGCAGTAGATCCCCCTAATACTTACCTGAGACCCATCTTGATCCAGCAATGTGCATGAGAGCCTTGGCTCTCTGGGGATTCTGCCTCCTCATTGGCTGGGACAGCAGCGGGAGTCAATTACAGCCAGTGAGCCAATTAGGAGAGAGAGGGGGCAGGGCCGAGCTGAAGCTCTGTGTGTGAATGGGCATACAGAGCCACAGCTTGGTAGCGAGCCTGCTCGGGTGTCCCCATTGCAAGCTGCTTTCTCTGGGGGCACTCGGCAGGAGGGAGGGACCCGAGAAGAGGAGGATCAGCGCTGCTCTGTGCAAAACCACTGAACAGACTTGAATATCACTTTAGGTTGAGGTGGCTGCATTCATTTCCCTGCTGAACTAGCCGAATTTTGATCCATCTTTGGCCAACTTTAGTCTCTTACTTTTCAACTTCCTTTAACTTGACCAGGTTGTCTAGCAAAGGTTTCAGTAAGAGAGTTGAGACAAACCGTTTACCCCTGACAGGGGCGCTTACAATGATCAGCTTTTGTTCATTTATGTAAAACCTTTATCCCAAAATGAAAAAACTGTTGCTGTCTCTGTTTAAAAAGTGTTACGTGGAGTACGGCTTTAATTTGTTAACCGGGTTTATCTAAAGCAGCCCACAGATTATGCATTTTTTTTTCACCACTGGTGGAAAGAAAGCAAATCACTGTCAGTGTTGATGTGGGAATCCCTCCCACAGCGCCATTGTGTTTTGCCGACGGGAAGTATTCTAGGCCGGCAGAACACGATTACTGCTATAGCCACCAGCTGTAATCGCATGTTGAAAATCCAATAGGCTGGTTGTACCCAAGTCATTCAATGGATCAACATGGGTACAACAAGCCTGCACAGAGATAGATTGAACCGGCCGAGATTAGATTCCTCCATGGCCGGCTTCAGTCTGATAGTACATCTAACATGACCCTTTCCCGGATTGTCAATGCTACTGTCCAACGGTGTCTCCATTTCTCCTCTATTCAGAGTGGAGACACCCTAAGTCAGGAAGTGTATTATTGGCCACAAGGAGAAATAAAGGGAAAAAAAGTAACCCCTTCACGCCTAAGAGTAAAACAAATGTTAATGCTTAAGCACAATTTTGCAATGTTGACATGTGTTAGTAAAACTCTACATATCATCACAACTACTTTTTGCATCCGGGTGGATTATAACTTGTTTTTTCCAGGACAAATTGAGCTTTCATTTGGTGGTAAATGTTAATTTTATTATCATAGGAAAACGGGTCCAAAACAGTAAAAAAATATATATTTTTTAAATTTAGTTGTGTATTTCTTGTTACTACCATAACCTACCATCAAAGAACAACCTAAAATAAATTATCCTTCTCTGGGCGATCGCAGCGATACCACATATGTGTATGTTATTTGTTGTATGTACTCGTAGTAAAGCCCAGAAACAATAGTGCGCATTTTGCTTTTTTGTTATTCTGCCTAAAACAAACTGACACTGACAATAACTGACACTGATACTAATTTAAACAGTGCTTTTAACCACTTCAATACCAGGCACTTACCACCCTTCCCGCCCAGACCAATTTTCAGCTTTCAGCGCTGTCGCATTTTGAATGACAATTGCGCGGTCATGCAACACTGTACACAAACAAAATTTTTATCATTTTGTTCCCACGAATAGAGATTTATTTTGGTGGTATTTGATCACCTCTGCGTTTTTATTTTTTGCGCTACAAATAAAAAATGACCGAAAATTTTGAAAAAAAAAAGTTTTTTTCGTTTCTGTCACAAAATTTTGTGAATAAGTACATTTTCTCCTTCACTGACGAGCACTGATGTGGCTACACTGATTAGCACTGCTGAGGCTACACTGACGGGCACTGATGAGGCAGTACAGATTGGCACTGATGAGGTGGAACTGATGGGAACTGATGATGAGGCACATATATGCAGCGCTGATGGGCACTGATAGGCGGCACTGATAAGCAGCACTGACGGGCACTGATAGGTGGCACTTATATGCGGCACTGATGGGCACTCATATGTGGTACTGATGGCCACTGATGGGTGGCACTGATAGGTGGCACTGGTGGGCACTGAGATATAGCACTGTTAGGGATGGCACTGGCAGGCATCACATATGGGAACAGTGCCATCCTTACAGTGCCCTGTACACCCCTTACCTGGTGGTCTAGGGTGGGCTCCCTGGTGGTCCCTGGGTGGCCTCCAGATCGTCTACCTGGTGGTCCCTGGGTGGCCTCCTGATGGTGTCCCTGGGAGGGCTCCCTGGTGGTCTTGGGCGGGCTCCCTGGTGGTCCAGTGTGGCGATCCTAGGGGGGCTGCACTGATAAACATGCATTGCAGACCCCCCTGTCAGGAGAGCAGCCGATCAGCTCTCCTCTACTCAAGTCTGCAGACGCAAGTAGAGAAAAAGCCACACTGTGACTGGCCGTGATTGGTCACGGCTGATCACACGGTAAAGAGCTTCTGATGGAAGCTCTTTACAGAGATCGGTAATACGATGGGTCAGAGTGACCCACTGCACCACCGATTGCTGCGATGTGCGCCCCCTCGGGCGTGCGATCGCGGGTTATCCTGAGGATGCCCAGTCAGGATAACGTAGCCACCGTCCGGCCGTCATTTGTCTATAGGCCAGACGGGAAATGGTTAAAAAAGAATCCTGCCTGAAATCTACTGACCTTGATCTTTGACCCTGAGCTTTGACCCTTACTTGACTCAAACACTAACCCTGGCACTGACCTAGATCAAACCTTGATCCACTGTAGCTATTTTTTATTTTATTATTTTTATTATTATTATTATTTTTATTTATTTTTTGACACACAGTTGAATTTTTTTCTCTCTGCAAGGAGAGAGAGATACAATGTATCTCTCCTCTCCATTCACAGAGAGAGGAACACAGGGGTGGGCTTCACAGTATGGCTCCTTTCAGACTGAGGTGCATTACAGACACTATTTAGCTAAAAATAGCATTTGTAAAGCGCCTTAAAAATGTACCCAATCCACCCCAATGTGAAAGCCCTGAGTGCTTTCACACTGGGGCGGTACGCTTGCAGGACCTTACAAAAAATCCTGCAAGCAGCATCTTTCGGGCAGTGAGGGGAGCAGTGTATATACTGCTCCTCTATTGCCCCTGCCATTGAAATGAATGGCAAGCGCTTATGAAGCGGCTGCACACCGCCTCGGTAGCGGGGGGGGGGTTAAAAGCGCCGTGCCCCCGCCTGCATAGCGGAGCCATAACGCTGGTAAAACTCTGCTAAAACTAGCGGGGTTTTACCGCGACTAAGCCTGCAGTGTGAGAGTACCCTAACTGATCACTGTGATAGCCAATTAGAGGCTATCACAACGATCAGGTGACCTGGAATTCTGGGTACCAATTGTTAGTACAGGGCCCGGGGCTCCTGGTGAAACCCTGGACAGATACACATATATGGAAAGAAGAAAAAGAGCTGCGCTAAAAATATTTTGTCAAACGGACATAGGATTTTATCCCATATCACTATAATGTGCGATAAACAAAAAATGTGCAAAGTCCACAAAAAAGGTGTGAATCATTAATTGAAAATGAAAATGTTGAACTTACAGGGACTTTTTTTCTTGATCAGTAATTGTTTTTTTATTTTAATCAACATTTTCATTTTTAGTCTTTTTACTAAAATGCCATGTTAGTTTTAGTCCCATTTTAGTCATCTGCAATTGTTTTAGTTTTAGTCGTATTTAGTCGACTAAATCTGCAGTACATCTTAATTGACTAAAATGCCCTGCATTTGAGCAAACTCACATATACAGATTTAGCCTCTCTGGGTAATCTGAGGAGGCCTGTAATGCTGCACAGTGCTTTGGATGGTGGTCTTAGGAGGCATGTAAGACCACCATCCAAAGCACAGTGGTGCTCTGGGCGGGGTTCTGAGAGGACTGTAATGCTGCACAGTGCTCTGGACAGTGGTTTGAGAGGCTTTTAATGCTGCACAGTGGTCTGAAGGGAGGCCTGTAATGCTGCACAGTGCTCTGAATGGTGATCTGAGGGGATGCCTGTAATGCACAGTGTTCTTGGACAGTGGTTTGAGAGGCCTGTAATGCATCACAGTGCCAGATGGTGGTCTGAGGGGAGGCCTGTAATGCACAGTGCTCTGGAGGCCGGTGGTAATAGGAGGCTTATAATGCACACAGTGCTCTGGACGGTGGTCTGAAGGGAGGTCTGTAATCTACACATTCAGTGTTCTGCTCTGGATGGTCGTGAGTCGGGACTCTCGTCGGGAGGCCTGTAATGAACAGTTCTGCTCTGGATGGTCTCACAGTTTGAGGAGGCCTGTGATGCTACACAGTGCTAACTGCTAAGCATGGAGCTCTGTGGAAACTGGAAGTTCGCAAAGGTAAACATCCCTACCTCACATTTTCGTTCAGTTCTTATTCGTAACCAAAACAGAATTGATTTTCGTCATAGTTTTCGTCAGTGGATGAAAAAATGGTGTACTTTTCGTTTTGTTTTCGTCACTGACTGTAAAAAAGCCGCTGACGAAAATTTTGACGAAAATGTTTTCGTTGACGAAATTAACACTGGTGACAATAGTGTACCACTCTTGCATGTGTGCTACAATGCCCTTTTGTAGTCTCCATCTGAAGCCCATTTGACACATTGACAACACAGATAGAAAATTGGGAGATAGGGACGCAGCGGTGCCACCCTATATCAGGAAGTGCCTGATCAATGAGCTTCCTGCCAGGATCCCTAGGGATAACTTTAGTGAAAGCTTCATAGTTAAAGGAGAAGTACAGCCAACGCTCGTTTGGCTGTACTTTTCCTGTGGATTACAGAAGTGCAGATTGCTCTGCACTCCTGTGACCCATTTTCAGCAGGCAGCCGGCTGACAGCACAAAGCCGGTCCAGGCTCAGGAAAGATCACTTTCGGGATTTGCCCACATTCCTGGATTGGCACCCGGCTCAGGCTCTCAGCGAGCTGCTGAGAGCCTGAGCTGGCCTCTCCCGCCCCCTCCACAGCCCAGCACTTTAGTGAGGGCGGGGAGCAGAGAGTGGTATCCGACAGTCACTCTGCTCAGGAAGCTGTGAGAACCAAGTGATCAGTGGTGTTTGATCGCTCAGTTCTCAGCCTTAAAGCCGTCAGGGGGCAGATGCAGCTTCGGACCAATGCTGCATCCACCTAGGTAATTGTGATTAAAAATAAAATAAAAAATTCCCATACTTCTCTTTTAAAGGGTGTTGTGAAAGTATCTTGACGTGTTTAAGACGGTCTGTGAAATTCATAAAGAGCGTAGTAGATTCTCATTAGAAATCTGTCTTGTGATAGTCAGATGTATTTGTTGGTAAAGTTTCCATAAATCTATCCCAGAATAGTCCCAGGAGAATTATAACTCAGATACAATTTTCTCCAGCATAGAAAAGGTCTTTATACTGTACCTACACTTTCCTTATTTGGATCGCAGAATTAGGAATTGATGAAGCAGCCAAAAGCGTATTCAGGCTGATTGCTGTAACGTTTTAGTAGAACTATTTTTCAACTGCTAAATCAGAGAGTTGCAAGAACAATGTTTAAACCACGAAGATTGATTCCTCTCAATTTTTCACAAACCTTTATTCATATTTATTTACTTTTTAAATTATAAGTACACTATACTCCTGCCTTTACACACACGTGAACATTAATGGCATCCCAGTCTTAGTCCGTAGGGTTCAATATTGAGTTGGCCCACCCTTTGCAGCTATAACAGCTTCAACTCTTCTGGAATGGCTGTCCACAAGGTTTAGGAGTGTGTCTATGGGAATGTTTCACCATTCTTCCAGAAGCTCATTTATGAGGTCAGGCAGTGATGTTGGACAAGAAGGCCTGGCTCACAGTCTCCACACCAAGTCATCCCAAAGGTGTTCTATTGGGTTTAGGTCAGGATTCTGTGCAGGCCAGTCAAGTTCCTCCACCCCAAACTTGCTCACCCAGACTAAACGTATTGGGCCACCCCTTCAAATCATTTAATGCAGGAGTTGGGCTTGGCCCCTTTGTTTCAGTGGAGGAAACTGTTAAGGCATTGGCATACCAAGACATATTGGACAATTTCATGCTCCCAACTTTGTGGGAACAGTTTGGGGATGGCCCCTTCCTGTTCCAACATGTCTGCATACCAGTGCACAAAACAAAGTCCATAAAGACATGGAGTTTAGGGTCAAGGAACTTGACTGGCCTGCACAGAGTCCTGACTTCAACCCGATAGAACACTTTTGGGATGAACTAGAGTGGAGACTGCGAGCCAGGCCTTCTTGTCCTGACCTCACAAATACACTTCTGGCAGAATGGTCAAATATTCCCATAGACACTCTCCTAAATCTTGTGGACAGCCTTCCCAGAAGAGTTGAAGCTGTTATCGCTACAACGGATGGGCCAATCCTTTCCTTTTCTCAACCATCCCTTTATTTCCTGAAAATCCTATAAGCAGATCCTGTTGGTAAGTTTAGTTTCATTAGTAATATAATCCGAAAATGTACTGTTTTTTTATCCTCAAGACTTAAAAATTCCTAGAACTGAGATTGTGAAAAGAGAGAAAAAATATATTTTCTGTAGTTTTCTTACAAGAGAAACTGAAGTGTTTGAAAATGAAGGCCAGGGGTTGAACAGTCAACAGAGAGAAATGCTTATTCCAATAATAACACGCATTTTGCTGGATTGGTGGTTTTTGCTGCAATAGTTTGGGCGTTGGGATAGCGGGTGAAAAAGATATGGCACATTGTCCTTTATCGCCAAGATTTTTCTAGATAATCTTGGCTTTAATATAAGCAGTACTATTATTTATCTAGTATAGCGGGGAAAGGTTAAAAATACTGGAAGTTTTTTTATTTCTTTTTCTGCAACCCCATAACAGTTTTCTAGGTGACAGAGCTTAGAAAAAAATAGAATGTGATGGCCTATCTCATTTCTTGAGGACCTAAAATGCCAGGAAAGTACAAATACCCCCCCAAATTACACCTTTTTGGAAAGTAGACAGCCCACGGTATTTAGAAAGAGGCATAGCAAGTTTTTTGAAGTTTTAATTTTTTGTCACAAATTTTTGGAAAATTAAGAAATTAAATAAATTCTTTTATTTCACAATTTTTGTCACCAGTGCAGTACAGTGTCATCATATGACTGGTGTGGTGGTGATCAGGGATATCAACTGGTGAGAGTATGTAAAAATAAAAACGTAAATAATTTTTTATTTGGTTTTTTAATTTTTTTCTTTATTTTTTTTATTTACATACTTTCAT
This sequence comes from Glandirana rugosa, assembly GCA_018402905.1. NCBI lineage: Eukaryota > Metazoa > Chordata > Amphibia > Anura > Ranidae > Glandirana > Glandirana rugosa. The sequence goes on from BLSH010328702.1 coordinate 71,913, forward strand.
CAGTAGATCAGTGTCACCATAGTGACACTGTACTACCCTGGGGGTGATCAGGGATTTTTTTTTACTTTTTCACTGTTATTGGTTATAACAGTAATGAGCACTGTTATAAACAATAGTTGAAGTGGTTCTAAAGTCAATAGATTCTTTATCTTACTGCATTCTATGCATTAAGATAAAAAAACTTTCTGTGTGCAGCAGCCCCACTCAGCCCCCCTAATACTTACCTGAGCTCCCTCTTGATCCAGCAATGTTGCACAAGAGCCATGAAGTCCAGGCACTCTCCCTCCTGATTATTTATTTCTTTATTACAGGAAATTATATAGCACCGTCAATTAATGCAGCGCTTTACATATACATTGTACATTCACATCTGTCCCTACCCTCAAGGAGCTTACAATCTAAGGTCCCAAACTCACATGCATACATACACATACTAGGGCCAATTTAGACAGCATGTCTTTAGAGTGTGGCAGGAAACCGGAGTACTCAGAGGAAATCCACGCAGGCACAGGGAGAACATGCAAACCCCAGGCAGGTAGTGTTGTGGTTGGGATTCAAACCAGCAACCCTTTTGCTGCCAGGCAAAAGTGCTAACCACTACACCACTGAGCCACCCTGATTGACTGAGACACAGCAGTGGGTGCCATTGGCTCCTGCTGCTGTCAATCAAAGTCAGTGAGCCAATGAGGAGAGAGAGGGGGCAGGACAGAGCCACGGCTCTGTGTCTGAATAGACACACATTGCAGAGGCTTGGCTCGGGCGCCCCATAGCAAGTTCCTTGCTGTGGGAGCACTCGGCAGGAAGGAGGAGCCAGGAGCGCCGGGAAGGGACTCGAGAAGAGGAGGATCTGGGCTGCTCTGTGCAAAACCACTGCACAGAGCAGGTAAGTATAACCTGTTTTATGATGCCTATTACGGAGAAACGCATTGGTGGAGCCACATATGTGACGTCATCGCGCGCAAGCTGGCGAGTGAGGATCGCGGCCGTGTTTGTACTCATGTTGAAACCCTCTTTCTACCTTTAAATGAGAGTGGCAGCAAGTCTGTGAACACATGCCCCTCAATGTTCCATTGATTGCCTTGGACACTGTTGCGAGGATCTGATCGGGATAATCTTGTCCTATCTGCTGGGTTCTGTATATGTTACATATAGCTAGATAGATCTCTACAATTTGAGATCCTAACAGTCTGGTGAGAGGCGTGAATTTTTGTGGAGATGACAACCTTTTGAGAACATTTCACGCTGAGTTTTGTCAGATACAGAACACTTCCTAAAGCATTGGGAGATTCACCTAATTATTGGACTGTGTTACTTGAGCTTTATGAACTGTCACTTTAAGCCCTTGTTCACACATTTCAAACCCGCATTTCAGTGCGAGTTCAGGGGCGATTTGAAAAACATCTCTGCGGGTCCGCCCCCGAAATCACCCCCAAAGTATTTTGGAAATCAGTGTGGCACCACAAAGTCAGCGTTGCACCGATTGGGACAGGGGCCGTTGCCAGCAATAGGCCTTGATTTGGCATGTGATATGAATGGGACTCAATGTGAAATTGATCGAAAGTTGATATAACATATTCAGATGCAGTTTTTTTCTGTGACCACCTAGAGAAGCCCATTTGTATTTTTATTTATATTTGTTTTTAGTCTTGTGTTCAGACTCACTGAGCTGCAGCTCTCTTTGATTTATTTATCACTTTGTATCTTTAGATTTAATTATATCTATGATTGTTTGATGTGAGGAGAAGCGCAAAAAAAATCTTTTGGTTTTAGTATTACTTTAACTGTCACAAATGGCTTTGCACTCATGACAACTGGCTTAGTGTTGACGTGCTGTGATTGGCTAAGCTAACCATATGGTACAGGGTGCTGTGATTGGCCCAGGTACCATGTGATAACTGTGGGCCAAACCCAGCATCACAATACACTCATGAATGGAAGCCATCCATGACTGTTTTGTTAACATTGTAATCATGTGATCGCTATGACCATCCAATCAGACTGGGAAGGCATAGGGCTAGATCAGAGGTCTCCAAACTATGGCCCTCCAGTTGTTCAGGAACTACAATTCCCATCCTGCCTAGTCATGTCTGTGAGAGTTTTACAATGCCTCATGGCATGTGTAGTTCTGCAACATCTGGAGGGCCATAGTTTGGAGATCCCTGGGCTAGATGATGCTGAACATCCTCCAGCCAGGAAATTAAGTGAGCTCTCTTTGACTTGCTAAAGCTTCAGATGCACATTGTGAGAAGCTAATACTGAGGGGAAGGCCGGAGCGCAGCTTTAAAGCTGAACTGTGGGAATGTAACATACTATACCGCTGCAGTAGCCTCTTCCCCCTCTCCATACTGCATGGGTTAAATGGTCGTTTAGAATAGAGGTGCAGGGATAAGGTGTATTACTTACCCTATGCCCAGTTCCAGCTCTGTGTTCTTCTGCTCAAAGCTCCAGGTTGTGGGTGGTCCCTCGGTGTCATCACGTACAGTGCAGAGCTGTTAACTAGTGTTGAGCGAACCCGGACTGTAACGTTCGGGTCCGTACCGAACTTTAGGGTGTCCGTGGCACGGACCCGGACCCGGACATTTCAAAAATCGTTCGGGTTCATTCCCGTTTGGTCACTTTGCGAACAACTAACCGACGGGACGTCGAAGAGTTGTGCACCTCATTTTATCGTCTTGGGGCCTGGCTTGGGCTTGCTAAAAACTTTACAGGCCCAGGCCCAGGCACGGTGCCTGTGGGATTTCAAGCCATGCCTGGGCTTGCAATGTCAGGCCCAAGCGAGTTGTGATCAATTGTCGAGACGTGACATGCACTACTGTGGCTCCCTGGTGGGTGTTGGACCTCGAAACTCGTCTTCTTGTGTCTCGACCTTGACCCGTATCCCATTCATTATGTGGAATAGGGACGTGGAGATAAGATTTGCTGGTAAATTGGGTACGTCATACCTCTCCCCCTTCTCCGATGACGTCGCCATATCATACAATGTAAGGGTGTCAAGTCGAAATTTCGACGCGAGGCCGGAAGGGGAGTCATAATCGAAGAGTGTTACACGTAGACTTCGAAATCGTTCAGTTTCTCTCGAGTGAATTAAAG
>BLSH010328727.1:36303-53780 GCA_018402905.1 Glandirana rugosa
GGGGCAGTATAATGAGGAGAAGGGGCCGTATAGAGAGGAGAGGGGGCAGTATAGAGAGAAGGGGCAGTATAAGGAGGAGAAGGGGCAGTATAAGGAGAAGGGGCAGTATAGGGAGGAGAAGGGGCAGTATAGGGAGGAGAAGGGGCAGTATAGGGAGGAGAAGGGGCAGTATAGAGAGGAGAAGGGGCAGTATAATGAGGAGAAGGGGCCGTATAGAGAGGAGAGGGGGCAGTATAGAGAGAAGGGGCAGTATAGAGAGAAGGGGCAGTATAGAGAGGAGAAGGGGCAGTATAAGGAGGAGAAGGGGCAGTATGACATTGGAGAGTTCTCTGCTATTGAGCTCAGTGCATCTGCCTGCCTTCTGTCTCTGTGTGAAGAGTCGCCAGCCTCGGCCTTCTCTCTCCTCTGTGAGTTTTGTCGCTCGCTTATAACTGTTGAAGAAACTCAATCATTGTATCTGGAACTGTTAACAATATATTCCCCATTCCTAAGCACTGTGAGGATTTCTAAATGGGTGCCTAGCGCCTGCGCCCTCTTACAAGCAGGCCGCTCACAGATAGCAGCGTTTCCTAAAATAGGGAATTTTCCTATTGAAAATCATTTGTTTTTTGTCCGGTTTACAGTAATGAAGCAATGAATGACCCCTCACCTGACTCTGATGTTGCAGCGGTTCAGTAGGACAGTGAGACGATCAAAGGCAGCCCAGTTTGGGAAACCTTCCTGCATCAGCCCTGGAATGAGGCCCCCATCCTGGATTAAGTCCAGAAGAATGTTCGTCTCCACTGTGCTCCACACTCGATCCTCACGATCCATCGTGACTGCCCTGCGAAGGAGAAGTCACAATGTCATTATAGAAAGAGAAGTCACCATATTATGGAAGGCATTTCCCCAACTGCCCACCCAGCACTATTATTCCAGGTTTGCAACTGTGAATAAGTCCCGCACATCATCCAGTAACACAGAACATCCTCTACAAGACGACTACGGTGAACAAGTCCCGCACACCCACTGGCAACATAGAGCTGAGAAGTGATCAGACTAAATAGATTTATTTTTTTTAACCACTTTGTGTTTTTTTTTCATTTTTCACACGTTAAAATCAGCATTTTTTTGCTAGAAAATTACTTAGAACTCCCAAACAAATTTATATTTTGAGGCCCTGGAGAATAAAATGGTGGCTGTTACAATTTTATTTTTTGTCATGTGATATTTGCTTAACCATTTGTCAAATGCAAATTAAATGTATTTTTTTTGCACAAAAAAAGGGATTTTATTAAAACTTACCCTAAAATCTTTTTCTCTGAGTTCACTGACAGACGCAGCCCTTCATTGACAAGTGGGTTATATGCACATCCTACCAGGAGTGGTAGGATGTGACTAGGCAAATAGAAAGAAAGCAAGCTGACCCCTCCCAGGGGGCTGTCCTCTCTCTCCCATATAACCCCCCCTGCTCTGCATAGCATTTCAGTTCGTAACAAGCCGTACAAACGCAACACAGGGGGTGGGTGCTGCGTCTGTTAGTGAACTCAGAGAAAAGGATTTTACGGTAAGTTTTAATAAAATCCCTTTTTCTCTTACGTTCACTGACAGACGCAGCCCTTCATTGACAAGTGGGGATGTTCCAAAGCTGTGTCAGTCAAGAGGGGTGGGTAAACGACAACAACTGTACCCAACAGAATCCTCTCAGGAGGCGACAGCCGCGCCTACACTGCCGCCTGTAAAACTTTACGGCCAAAAGCAGCATCCGCAGATGCTGACAAATCAACTTTGTAAAACTTAGTAAACGTGTGCACCGAGGCCCATAGGGCCGCCTTGCACCCCTGTGACACCGAAGCCTGGTGTCTGAAAGCCCAGGAAGTGCTAACAGCCCTGGTGGAATGAGCCGTGACTGGAAAAGGGGGTACTTGGCCCCGAACAGAATACGCATGGGTCACGGTCTGTCTGATCCAACGGGAAACAGTAGCCGACGAGGCCGCCAACCCTTTGTGCGGACCATCCGTCAGCACAAACAACGAATCAGACTTCCGAAAGGAGGCTGTAGACGCCAAGTACACCAGCAAAGCCCTCACGACATCCAATGAATGTAACTCAAATTCCTTAGGATGTGAAGGATGCGGACATAATGAAGGAAGAACAATATCTTCATTAATGTGAAAAGAAGAGACCACCTTCGGTAGAAACGAAGGAGAAGGGCGCAAGACCGCCTTGTCCTTACGAAGGACTAAGTAAGCAGACTTGCAGGACAGCGCTGCCAACTCAGACACCCGCCTAGCGGATGTGATGGCCACCAAGAAAGCCACATTCTGCGACAGCAATTGTAAGGGAATATCCCTGATCTTCTCATATGGCGGTTTCTGCAGCACAGAAAGCACCAAATTAAAATCCCATGGCGCCAAAGGCGACCGCATCCGAGGAGCCACATGACGCACACCTTGTACAAATGTACGAATCAACGAATGTGACGCCAAAGCCCGTTGAAATAGAATCGCCAGAGCTGAAATCTGACCCTTGAGAGTACTCAATGCCAATTTTTTATCCAGGCCCTGCTGCAAAAAAGCCAGGACCCTGGACACCACGTAAGAGCGAGGGTTCCAACCTCCTGCCTCACACCAGGCAACATAGGAATTCCAGGTGCGATGATAAATCTTAGGCGAAGTACACTTGCACGCTTTAAGCATAGTAGGGATCACGGAGTCAGCGACACCCCTATCCCTTAACACCTGGGACTCAATAGCCAAGCCGTCAAAGCCAGAGAGGGTAAAGCAGGGTGCAAGATGGGTCCCTGAGACAACAGATCTTCGCGCAGCGGAAGACGCCTGGGAACATCTGCCACCATTCGCACCACGTCAGCGTACCAAGGACGCCGAGGCCAATCCGGAGCCACCAGGATTGTCGGGATCCCCTCCGCTTCCACCCTGCGCAGTAGCCACGGTAGAAGCTTGATGGGAGGAAAAACGTACAGGAGCAGATACCGACTCCAAGGCGTTACCAGCGCGTCCGTGGCAGCCGCCAGCGGGTCTCTCGTCCTGCACACAAAGGTTTCCACCTTGTCATTGAACCGAGACGCCATGAGGTCCACATCTGGCGTGCCCCACTTGTGGCAAATCTGGTGGAACACTTCTGGATGTAGGGACCATTCCCCCGATCCAGCGTCTGGCGACTGAGAAAATCCGCCTGCCAATTCTCTACACCCGGAATGTAAATGGCGGAGATTGCCGGCACGTGAAGTTCTGCCCATCGCAGAATGAGAGCCGCTTCCGCAGCCGCCGCTGAGCTCCTCGTTCCGCCCTGATGGTTCACATACGCCACCGCCGTGGCATTGTCCGACTGAACCCGAACCGGGAGGCCAGTGGGAGAGGCAGAGCCTGATCACCCTCAACTCCAACACATTGATCGGAAGGCGGGATTCCTGTGCCGACTAGCGGCTCTGAGCAGACAGCTGCCCCAGGACCCCCCCCCTCCCAGCCCGATAGGCTGGCGTCCGTCGTGACTATCGACCAATTCAGGGGGAGAAATTACTTCCCCAACGTCAGAGCCGGGGCCCGAAGCCACCAGGCCAACGATCCTCTGGTCTGATGATCCAATCTGATCAGCTGGGCCAGGGACAGCAGAGACTTGTCCCACCGTGACAGAATCGCTCGCTGAAGGAGCTGAGTGTGACTCTGGGCGTAAGGTACCGCCTCGAAGGCTGAAACCATAAGCTCCAACACCCACATACAGAACCGTAAGGAGGACCACTGGCGTGGCAGCAGGGTATGCACCGCTGCTTGCAGTGTCAGTAACTTGGCCGGAGGTAAGAACACCTTCGCCTGCTCCGTGTCCAGAATCAGACCCAGGTATTCCAGGTGACAGGACGGTGTCACTGTCGACTTCTGCAGATTGATCAGCCAGCCGAAGTCCTTCAATGAGGCCATGGTGATAGCCACGTTCTCCTCCAGAGCCGAAGCAGACTCCGCTCTCAGGAGCAGGTCGTCGAGGTATGCTACCACCGCAATGCCTCTCTGCCTCAACAGTGCCAGCACCGGAGCCACCAGTTGGTGAACACCTGAGGAGCCGAGGCCAGACTGAAGGGAAGTGCCACGAATTGGTAATAAAGATCTCCCACCGCAAAGCAGAGAAAACGCTGGTGCCGGAGACAAATGGGAACGTGGAGGTAGGCGTCCCTGATATCCAGGGACGCCATGAAGTCCCCTTGGTGTAGGGCGGCCACGACCGAACGGACAGATTCCATCCTGAATTTTCGCGCTTTCACAAAGTGGTTTAGCGCCTTCAGGTCCAGAACTGGCCTGACCTTCCCCTTTTTGGGGACCACAAATAGGTTTGAATAGAAACCGTGGAACTTTTCCAACGGAGGTACTGGCACGTTCACCCCCTGGTCGGAGAGTGCCTGAACAGCCCTTAGGGGGGCCTCCCGATGCCCCTGAGGGAGTCTCAAGTTCGATGGGAAGAACCTGTCTGGGGGTAGAGTGCTGAACTCTATCCTGTACCCGGAGGACACCACTTTCTGCACCCACCGGTCGGAAATTCGGGCAGTCCACCTGTCTGCGAACCCCAGAAGACGACCCCCACCCGAAAATCGGGTGGGGGCAACCCATCATGCGGAGGAGGACTTCTCCTCTGTCTTTTCGCTCTTGCTTTGCCAGGGTCGTTTACCGCCCCCCGCGGCAGACTTGCCAGGCCTCGACCCCTTGCCCGCTGCATCGGGGGCAGGAAAAAACCTCTTCTGACCCGAAGAAGTAGGACCCTGCTTGCGGCGGAACTCCCGCCGCCTCGGCTCCGGAAGAAAAGTACTCTTCCTTCTAGTGAAATCCTTAATGATTTCATCCAACTGCGCCCAAAGAGCTGACCACCCTGAAAAGGAAGATCCGTAAGGCCCTTCTTAGACGCGTGGTCACCCGACCACGAGCGTAACCAGAATACCCGTCTGATAATGACTGCGAAAACAGACATTTTAGACAACATGGGAATCAGGTCCAGAGCTGTGTCACACAGGTACTGAAGACCCTGAAACAAATGGTCTGCTCTCTGCGATGCCTCAAGCGTCCTCCCGCAGTCCAAATCATTCTGCAGCTCCGTCGTACACTCGGACAGAGATTGCGCCACCATGGCTGACGCCAGGGCCGGCCTGATGGCTGACCCTGCCAGCAGGAAAAGTGCTTCTGACACCGCCTCCGTCCGCCTATCGGCTGGGTCCTTAAATGAGGGAGACCCCTCCAAGGGAATGGTCGTTGCCTTGTTCGGGCGAGCCACCAGAGGGTCCACTGCGGGGGATGCCCACTTCTTCACAAAGCTATCCTCAAAAGGGTAGCGTATAGCGAAGCATTTGGGTAGGGAGAAGGAATTCTGCGGACGCTGCCATTCCTGATAGACCAGGTGGTCAAAAAATTGATCATAAGGATAAGCCTTAGGGACCTGGGTGGCCTAGCAGACCCCCAAACGTATGCGGACTCCTGCGACTCCCCTGCTTGGTCCAGTCGCAAAGACGAACGGATATCAGTAATCAGTGCGCCTTCTCGCGTGCAACCGAGGCCCCCTGGTCTTCTTCGCCGTCCGAGGGATCCAGCTTGCCCTCTGGGAGCTCCACGGGGGTCCCGTGACCCCCCGAGGCCCCTTCCGGTTCAGACTCTTCCCCCGAAGAAAGAGGGGGAGGCGGACGCTTTTTAGGGGCCCCCTTAGCCCTGCTCGGCCCCGCCCGGGGAAGGAATTCCCCAACTACTGCTCTCAGCTGGTCCAGGGACACCAGGTTGCGCTGCCGCTGACTCCTCCTCAGAAGGAACCGCAGGGTCATCCGCCATCGTACCACCGGACCTGACAGGCAGAAAAAAATGCCCTGACACCACCACAATGCAGCCCCACTGCCACCCCACAGAGCAACCAGGGAGACCCCAGGAGGACTGCACCCACCGCTACCAGCACCCCAGGGAGAGCCCAGCTATACTTGCTGTTTGTAGCCTCACAAGCGCTGTGTCCCAGTAGGAGTGCTTAGTGACCGCCAGTCATAGAGCCTGCGTCGCCTGTGCCATCCACGCTGTCCCAGGGTGAAAGAGGAAGCAAACGGCAGCAGCACGTTTTTCTTTCCAGGGACATCCAACATGGCTGCTGAGCGGTCACTAGAGGCCAAAGCCTGTAATACAGGCCGTGACTACGGCAAAATGGCCGCCGCTCAGAACTACAGGGAAAACCCCAAGAAAATGGCAGCGGCTACGGCAAAATGGCGGCGGATCACTGCATGGCGGTGCGGAAGCGCGGTGCAGGGAGGGGATGTAGGAGGGGGGCCGAATTCAACATCAGAAGTGACGTAATGTGTTGAATAGCTTTACATAGTTGCATAGTCAGGTTGAAAAAAGACACAAGTCCATCTAGTTCAACAATAAATAAATAAATAAAAAAGCTTTGTATGTATTTTTTTCGTTTCTGAGCATGCGTAGTCGTGATCTTACGTTTTTTTTTCAAACGAAAAACCGTACTAATGATACGGAAATCGGACGTTGAGTTGACGTACGAAAACGGTTTTATAGTCTGCACATCCAGCTTTTATCTTCTGAAAAAAACTAAATCGGCTGTCGAAAAGAGCGTACTAATGGTAAGAATTTCGGACGATCGGCAGTCGTACGAAAATTCCCGTACGGATTTCGCATCTTGTGTACGGGACCAGGCAGTCACGCTTCTCCCAGCCAGGCTTGTGGAACTATTGTCGGCCCCCGATCAACAAAGAAGAAGGGAACTTATTTTTTGCGACATAAGTGAAAAAAGAGCGAAAACTTTAAAAAAAAACACTTGTTTTTAGTTTCTGTGATAAAATTTTGCAAATAAGTCATTTTTGTTCATAAATTTGGGCCAAAACCTATACTGCTACCTATCTTTGGTAAAAATAACCCAAATTAGTGTATATTATTTGGTCTGTGTGAAAGTTATAGAGTCTACAAACTATGGTGCAAATCATTGAAAATTTATCACATATGATGTACTGATGGCCTATCTCATTTCTTGAGGCCCTAAAATGTCAGGAAAGTACAAATACCCCCCAAATTACCCCTTTTTGAAAAGTAGACAGTCCGAGGTATTTAGTAAGAGGCATGGCGAGTTTTTTGAAGGTGTAATTTTTTTCACCACAATTCTTGGGAAAATTAAGAAATTATTATTTTTATTTACACAAAATTGTCATAGCAAGTAGTTATTTCTCACACACAGCATATGCATACTTCTAATTACACCCCAAAATACATTCTGCTACTCCTCCCGAGTATGGCGATACCACATGTGTGAGACTTTTACACAGCCTGGCCACATAGAGGTCCAACATGCAGGGAGCACCATCAGGTGTTCTAGGAGCATAAATTACACATAAAATATCCCAACGACCTATTAAGCTTTTGAAGGCCCTGGAGCACCAGGACAATGGAATTACCCACAAAATGACCCCATTTTGGAAAGCAAACACCTCAATGTATATTCTGTGAGGCATTATGAGTCTTTTGTAAGGTTCATTTTTTTCCACAAGTCTTCGGAAAACGTGGAAATAAAATGAAAACTTATTTTTCTTACACAAAGTTGTCAATTTATATGATACTTCTAACACATAGCATGCACATAGCAAAAATTTCCCCCCAAAACATATTCTGCTACTTGTACCGAGTATGGCGATACCACATGTGTGAGACTTTTACACAGCCCGGCCAAATAGAGAGGTCCAACATTGAAGTAGTACCTTCAGGCGTTCTAGGAGCATACATTACACATCTAATTTCATTCCTACCTATCACACTTTTGAAGGTCCTGGAGCACCAGGACAGTGGAATTAATCACAAAATTACCCCATTTTGGGAAGCAAACACCCCAATGTATATTTTATGAGGCATGGGCTGCAGATAGGTACTCGGGTACTCTGATGGACTTGTGAGAGGTACTTGGGTACTTTGATGGGCTGGTAAAAGGTACTCTGATGGGCTGGTAAAATGTTCTTGGGTACTCTGATGGGCAGGTGACAGGTACTCAGATGGTCTGGTGACAGATACTCGGGTACACTGATGGGCTGGTGACAAGTACTCGGGTACTCAGATGGGCTAGTGGCAGGTACTAGGGTACTCAAATGGGCTAGTGACAGGTACTAGAGTACTCAGATGGGCTAGTGACATGTACTCAGATGGACTGGTGACAGGTACTCGGATGGGCTGGTGACAGGTACTTGGGTACTCTGACGGGCTGGTGATAGGTAAACGGGTACTCTGATGGGCTGGTGACAGATACTCGGGTTCTCTGATGGACTGGTGACAGGTACTCGTGTACTTAGAAAGGGTTGATACTCAGGTACTCTGATGGGCTGGTGACAGGTGCTTGGGTACTCTGATGGGTTGGTGACAGGTATTCGGGTACTCTAATGGGCTGGTGAAAAGTACTTGGGTACTCTGATGGGCTGGTGACAAGTACTCTGGTACTCTCATGGGCTGGTGACAGGTACTCGGGTACTCAGATGGGTTGATGACAGGTACTGTTGGGCTGGTGACAAGTACTCGGGTACTCTCATGGGTTGATGACAGGTACTCGGGTACTGTGATGGATTGGTGACAGGTACTCGGGTACTCTGATGGGTTGATGACAGGTACTCGGTTACTCCGATGGCCTGGTGACAGGTACTCAGATGGGCTGGTGACAGGTACTCGGGTACTCTCATGGGCTGGTGGCAGGTACTCGGATAGGTTGATGACAGGTACTCGAGTACTGTGATAGGCTGGTGACAGGTGCTCAGGTACTCAGATGGGCTGGTGACAGGTACTTGGGTACTCTGATGGGCAAGTGACAGGTACTCGGGTACTCAGATGGGTTGATGGCAGGTACTCGGGTACTTTGATGGGCAGATGACAGGTACTCGGGTACTCAGGTGACAGGTACTTGGGTACTCTGATGGGCTGGTAACAGGTACTCGGGTACTTTGATGGGCAGGTGACAGGTACTTTAATGGGCTGTGACAGGTACTTTGATGGGGTGGTGACAGGTACTCTTTATTACTGGAGGGGGGCAATCAGTGTGATTGGTGCACACAGTAAGCGGTAACGAGCTGTTACCGCTATCCCCTCCTCACACATGTTCAGTGTGTGAAGAGGAGAACCCGGTAACAACTCATTCCTGCTTGCAGAGCGGCAAAAACAAGAGGACATCATATGACGTCCACCCAGGACGGGGAGTGCATCTTGCTGGCGTATTATTACTATACACTGGTAAGGAAGGGGTTAAAGGTGCCAAAGACGGAAAACCATATGTAAAAGTATCAAAAATTTATTTATACAATCATTGCATGTATATGATCATAATGATCCTTAAGCACAGATTTACAGTTACATCCATTCTTTTCTCGACATGTTTCGCTGTAAAACGGCTTCCTCAGGAGAGAGTTTTGATGGCACAGTTTGTGATTTGGAGATTAAGTTTGTACTCACTACAAATCAAGAATGTATTTATACAATCATTAAAATTACAACATTCATTGCATGTATATGATCATAATGATCCTTAAGCACAGATTTACAGTTACATCCATTCTTTTGTCAACATGTTTCGCCGTAAAATGGCTTCCTCAGGAGAGAGTTTTGATGGCACAGTTTGTGATTTGGAGATAAGTTTATACTCACTACAAATCAAAATAGCATAAATTAGAATAGACAAGATACAAACAAAATTTCAGTATATATACATATATAAAAACATTTCTAGAACACATACAGTAAATCCAGCAGGGTTGCCCCAACCATGTCCCCCCCCCCCCGCAAAAACAAAGGTCCCCTAGGGCTAACTTCCTCTCACTTGATCAATAATCAAGGACATGCATCCCTAAAAACAGAAACCTTTGTTTTTGGGGCAAAACATGTTGAGAAAAGAATGGATGTAACTGTAAATCTGTGCTTAAGGATCATTATGATAATATACATGCAATGGTTGTATAAATACATTTTTGATAATTTTACATATGGTTTTGTATCTTTGGCACCTTTAAAGTCTCAAGTTCCCTTCTTCTTTGTTGATCTGTTTCCAAAAAGGGATGTGGTGCTTTAAAATTTCTTGTTACCCAGTACCATTTAAAATCTATTATCGGCCCCCATTGTTACCATGCCAGGTGTACTGCCCAGATACCAAACTCGGCAGAATACCAAACCCGCGTCACTTCCGGTGTACTGCCCAGATACCAAACTCTGCAAAATACCAAACCCGTGTCACTTCCAGTATACTGCCCAGATACTAAACTCTGCAGAATACCAAACCCGCGTCACTTCCAGTGTACTGCCCAGATACTAAACTCTGCAGAATACCAAACCCGCATCACTTCCAGTGTACTGCCCAGATACTAAACTCGGCAGAATACAAAACCCTCGTCACTTCCGTTGTACTGCCCAGATACCAAACTCGGCAAAATACCAAACACGTGTCACTTCCGGTGTACTGCCCAGATACCAAACTCGGCAAAATACCAAACACATGTCACTTCTGGTGTACTGCCCAAATATCAAACTCTGCAGAATACCAAACCCGCGTCACTTCCGGTGTACTGTCCAGACACTAAACTCGGCAGAATACCAAGCCCGCGTCACTTCCGGTGTACTGTCCAGATAATAAACTCGGCAGAATACCAAACCCACGTCACTTCCGGTGTACTGTCCAGATAATAAACTCAGCAGAATACCAAACCCGCGTCACTTCCGGTGTACTGCACAGATAACAAACTTGGCAAAATACCAAACCCGCGTCACTTCTGGTGTACTGCCCAGATACCAAACTCAGCAGAATACCAAACCTGTGTCACTTTCGGTGTACTGCCCAGATACCAAACTCGGCAGAATACAAAACCCGCGTCACTTCCGGTGTACTGCACAGATACCAAACTCAGCAGAATACCAAACCCGCGTCACTTCCGGTGTACTGCCCAGATACCAAACTCGGCAGAATACAAAACCTGCGTCACTTCCGGTGTACTGCACAGATAACAAACTCAGCAGAATACCAAACCCGCGTCACTTCCGGTGTACTGCACAGATACCAAACTCAGCAGAACACCAAACCCGCGTCACTTCCGGTGTACTGCACAGATACCAAACTCAGCAGAATACCAAACCCGCATCACTTCTGGTGTACTGCCCAGATACCAAACTCAGCAGAATACAAAACCCGCGTCACTTCCGGTGTACTGCACAGATACCAAACTCGGCAGAATACAAAACCCGCGTCACTTCCGGTGTACTGCCCAGATACCAAACTCAGCAGAATACCAAACCTGTGTCACTTCCGGTGTACTGCCCAGACACTAAACTCGGCAGAATACCAAGCCCGCGTCACTTCCAGTGTACTGTCCAGTTAATAAACTCAGCTGAATACCAAACCCGCGTCACTTCCGGTGTACTGCCCAGATACCAAACTCGGCAGAATACAAAACCCGCGTCACTTCCGGTGTACTGCCCAGATACCAAACTCGGCAGAATACAAAACCCGCGTCACTTCTGGTGTACTGCACAGATACCAAACTCAGCAGAATACCAAACCCACGTCACTTCCGGTGTACTGCACAGATACCAAACTCGGCAAAATACCAAACCTGTGTCACTTCCGGTGTACTGCCCAGATACTAAACTCTGCAGAATACCAAACCTGCATCACTTCCGGTTTATTTAAAGCATCATAACGCCGTAATCCTCAGGAATTTCTCTGCTCCTCTTTACTGTTTGTATTTTGTGTTTCTTGCAGGAAGACCGGGGACAGGGAGGGGAGGGGAGGGGGGAATTCCTCGAACAGCCCCCCTGCTGGAAAGACTGTTTACTGCGGAAAGTTGAATGTACCGGTGTGTCTATTGTTACAAGATGTAAAGTTTACCCCACCCTGTGTCATTATGGAAAGGGATGGGGGTTGTCCTGAGTGTATATCTCTCTGTACATTTGTTTCACCCTACACTAATGTCTCGACAAGTGAATGGGCGAGCTAAGGGGTCTTGGATCGTGTTGGTACCAGACAAAGGAAGCTTGTACGGCAGACACAATCCTGTTGGGGACCGTGACAGATACCAAACATGTCAAGATTTAAAATGGCATAAACCAGTGAAATGGTGACCAACTACGATACCTATTCACCTATACAGTGGAACCTTGGATTATGAGCATAATCCGTTCCAGAATGCTTGTAATCCAAATCACTCATATATCAAAGCAAGCTTCCCCATAGGAAACAATGGAAACTCAGATAATTTGTTCCACAGTGACTGCTTGTCTATGCAGTACTGTATGTGGCAAGAGGTCCGGGGGCGCTGGTGTATGCAAAACCGTATGTGGCCAGAGGTGCAGGGGCGCTGGTAAGGCTCGGAAACACTCGGGAACTGTTGACACTTTCGGGATTTCCGAATGCTTCCGAGGGTCTCCGAGCCTCACGAGCGCCCCCTGCACCCCTGACCGCATGCGGTATTGCATGCACAGAGGCTTAATCCTGCTTGTTTTGCGAGACAGCGATCGCAAACCGAGGCAGGATTTATATAAAAAAAAAGCTTGTATTGCGAAACGCTTGTTAACCGCGTTACTCGCAATCCAAGGTTCCACTGTACTTATTAGCCCATAGGGTCCAGCATTGTCTTTCCATCCTCCAGGCCTTCATTGCTTTGCTCCCATAGTGCCATGTTGGACCACCGTGCGCCTCTGTCAGGTTCCCAAAGACTGCAAATGTACAGGGGTCTCGCAGGACTTTGCGCACGCACAAACATGCCAGGGTCTCTTTCAGGTCCTACAGAAACGTGCACATAGATATGCGCAGATACTGCATTTAATAGGTCATGACTGGCTGTGTAAGAGGCACGGGGGAGGAGGAAGAGGAGAGGAAGCCATGTTTATGGGGAAGTTCCCATTGAAATGAATATTGTACACTTCCTTCATTAAATTTACATTTATTTTTATTGTATGTGTAGTTAGATTCCAGTCTGCATATTATAAGTGTGTCTTCAGGAGCCAGATGCTGATGGGACACCAGAAATGAAACCGGAAATCCTGGAGCCACCCTGGAGCACATGGACTGAGCTAAACGGGAGGGCCATAATGTGGGGGGTGTGGCTACATGTTTCAGAGCTAGCTGCTCTTTTTCAAGCCTGCGTAAGGCTCAGTTAGTTCCTTATGCATATTGCCACTTGTGGTTTTTAATATCTTTTTCTATATACGGCACTTAGTTGGCGCCCTCTGCCGTTTCCTTTATATATTGCTGAGATTAGTTCAGTCTCATTGAGGAGATGCCACAGAAATCTTTGGACTTGTGGACCTTTTTAGTATAATCTTACACCCCCACAAAACATTCATGTGTATGGTTATATTGTAGCTTAGCTGTATCCCGTTGATGACGCCTGTGGGAGGACGAAACGCGTTGATGCAATTTCCGGTTTTCGGGTGCCGTGGACGCCATTTCCGTTTTGGTTCCGTTTGAGAGCTGAGAGCGGCGTTCATACACTGTTGTTGCTAAGCGGATGCTAAGCGGATTTTAAAGTTTCTTCTTGTGAGTATTATTCTATTTTTGCGCAATAAAATCAGTCAGATAGTACTTCACTATTTTGGATTCCCTCCCTTTTTTCTTCCACAACATATGGGATACTTATCGGTTACTACGTGAGACACAAAACCCTGGAGGTGTTCAGCCAACTGATATCCGATCGCATACAGCGTTGCCTGATCCCCAGACTGAAAAGCTGGTGTTGTGGTGAGTAGGGTTCCCCCACACGTGTGAAGCACATTGGCACTTTGAAGATTTTCTCAGCACAGTGCACTTTTTCACTTTATCATGGACTGTTACAACAATTGCATCACTATGAATACTTAATTGTTTCAGCACTTTATCAAGACAGATGGACTGATTCCATTTTATGTTATGTTTTTTTACAATTTCTTTGCATACGTTTTCAGCATATATTTTTCTATGAGATGTGCTAGCACTATAAATCTCTCTTGTATAGCTGTACCCCTACCTCCCTGTCTAACTGTGGACCTGAAACCGCAGTGGATGGTATCGGTAGAGCAGTGGATGGTGTCAGAAGAGCAGTGGACGGTGTCAGTAGAGCAGTGGACGGTGTCAGTAGAGCAGTGGACGGTGTCAGTAGAGCAGTGGATGGTGTCAGTAGAACAGTGGATGGTGTCAGTAGAGCCGTGGATGGTGTTAGTAGGACAGGGGATGGTGTCAGTAGGGCAGTTGATGGTGTCAGTAGAGTAGTTGATGGTGTCAGTAGGACGGTGGACGGTGTCAGTAGAGCAGTGGATGGTATCGGTAGAGCAGTGGATGGTGTCAGAAGAGCAGTGGACGGTGTCAGTAGAGCAGTGGACGGTGTCAGTAGAGCAGTGGATGGTGTCAGTAGAGCAGTGGATGGTGTCAGTAGAGCAGTGGATGGTGTCAGTAGAACAGTGGATGGTGTCAGTACAGCCGTGGATGGTGTTAGTAGGACAGGGGATGGTGTCAGTAGGGCAGTTGATGGTGTCAGTAGGGCAGTTGATGGTGTCAGTAGAGTAGTTGATGGTGTCAGTAGGACGGTGTCAGTATAGCAGAGATTGGTGTCAGTCGGTAGAGCAGTGGATGGCGTCAGAAGAGCAGTGGACGGTGTCAGTAGAGCAGTGGACGGTGTCAGTAGAGCAGTGGACGGTGTCAGTAGAGCAGTGGATGGTGTCAGTAGAACAGTGGATGGTGTCAGTAGAGCCGTGGATGGTGTTAGTAGGACAGGGGATGGTGTCAGTAGGGCAGTTGATGGTGTCAGTAGAGTAGTTGATGGTGTCAGTAGGACGGTGGACGGTGTCAGTAGAGCAGTGGATGGTATCGGTAGAGCAGTGGATGGTGTCAGAAGAGCAGTGGACGGTGTCAGTAGAGCAGTGGACGGTGTCAGTAGAGCAGTGGATGGTGTCAGTAGAGCAGTGGATGGTGTCAGTAGAACAGTGGATGGTGTCAGTACAGCCGTGGATGGTGTTAGTAGGACAGGGGATGGTGTCAGTAGGGCAGTTGATGGTGTCAGTAGGGCAGTTGATGGTGTCAGTAGAGTAGTTGATGGTGTCAGTAGGACGGTGTCAGTATAGCAGAGATTGGTGTCAGTCGGTAGAGCAGTGGATGGCGTCAGAAGAGCAGTGGACGGTGTCAGTAGAGCAGTGGACGGTGTCAGTAGAGCAGTGGACGGTGTCAGTAGAGCAGTGGATGGTGTCAGTAGAACAGTGGATGGTGTCAGTAGAGCCGTGGATGGTGTTAGTAGGACAGGGGATGGTGTCAGTAGGGCAGTTGATGGTGTCAGTAGAGTAGTTGATGGTGTCAGTAGGACGGTGGACGGTGTCAGTAGAGCAGTGGATGGTATCGGTAGAGCAGTGGATGGTGTCAGAAGAGCAGTGGACGGTGTCAGTAGAGCAGTGGACGGTGTCAGTAGAGCAGTGGATGGTGTCAGTAGAGCAGTGGATGGTGTCAGTAGAACAGTGGATGGTGTCAGTACAGCCGTGGATGGTGTTAGTAGGACAGGGGATGGTGTCAGTAGGGCAGTTGATGGTGTCAGTAGGGCAGTTGATGGTGTCAGTAGAGTAGTTGATGGTGTCAGTAGGACGGTGTCAGTATAGCAGAGATTGGTGTCAGTCGGTAGAGCAGTGGACTTTGTCACTAGGGCAGAGGATGGTGTTAGTAGTGAACTGGACGGTGTCAGTAGATTTTCATTTTTATAATTGTTCAATGATTCTTTTGACAATTCTATTTTTTATTATTTTTTTAATAACAGTCCCATTGGGGGGCTTTGGTGAAATATTAGGGATCTAAACAGACCTTTGATGTCTCACTTTGGAGACAGAGAAAGGGAGAAAGGACAGAGATTCCCCAATCCCTTTCTCTGCAGCCTCGGATGCACTGGACAATGAATGAATGGGAAGTGCTCAGTATTGAGCGGCTTCATGTTCATTCACCTAACTGAAGCAGAGTCGGGGTTGATGGACAGAAACATGAAAGTGGATAACCAGCTTCTCCTGGAACACAAGGAGTCACCAGAATAACCTCTGCCTTGTCTTGTCCTGTAGTGTCTTCCTAAACACAACAGGTAAGATAGTTCTACCTCCGCGGCCCCCCCACCTGTCTGTGATAACTCCTGGTTCATTACGTTCTCTTGCTGTACATGAACTCTGCTGAGGTATCTGACCAACACCTTCTGAGATTCCTTTTGAACCATGCCCCCTTGGCCCCCAATTGGGGCCCTTTACACTGATCCCGGAGGCCCTGTACTTCCATCGTGAGACCCTTTAATATGGTCCTGCAGCGAGCCACATTCCTGCGGTCGTGGGGTCCTCCCATGGTGGCAGAAAGCCAGAGCTCAGTCTCAAGTGCAACCTTTTTGACCCTGATAAGGACAGTGAACAACAGAGGCGTCTACAGCAGCAGGGCAGCGGTGGGGAGGTGGCGGGAGAGGCATGCGGAGGAACTGATGCCCTCCATTTTTCTTCTGCAGCCACTAAATGCCTGCAGGAGGCAGAGGAGGAGAAGCGGGCATTCAGCGGCTACATAGATGGATTGGTTCCTCTAAATGCCGTTGCCCCCGCCACCCCCCCTATCCAGGTGTACAGGGGGGCCACACGGCTGGATCTTAATGGCGACCCTGTATGTACACCCCCTGGACATCACATAGTCTGAAAACAGAAGAACATCCTTCCCCGCTTTCCCTACATCAGCTCTCTGATCTTGCATGGAAGAATTTGAACCCAAGTCCAGCCTTTTGTGAATTTCTGAGTATCTTTCTACCAGGAACAATCCTAGGAAGCCACCACTAAAACATTCAATATTTGTCTTGGACACAACAGCTGTTAATAAAATGAACAAATTCAAAATGAAAGAATGTTTTTATTTGTTCTTCTTGTTGGAAGATTTTCTATAGCACTGAATCTATTCCATACCCCAAAAATACATTTGACTGAGAAAGGGTCAGGGTTGACTTGTCTTGGTTTAACCACTTTAAGACCGAGCCTCTTTTTGGAGTTTGGAGGTTATCAGCTAAAAACAGTTTTTTTTTGCTATAAAATTACTTAGAAACCCCAAACATTATATATTTTTTTTTTCTAAGACCCTAGAGAATAAAATGGCGGCCATTGCAAAACTTTATGTCACACCGTATTTGCGCAGCGGTCTTAAAAGCGCGGTTTGAGGTTTTTCTCCGAGCCAGAATTTCACCAATTTGGTTCTGTTCAGTTGGGACTGGGAAAGAGTCAGTTTACATAAAAACCCCATACCTTATCTAAGTCACGATATCTTTTAGAAGGTTGTTCTTCTTGTTTATTTTTGTAAGAAAGTAAAACTTAAACAAGTAAAATAATTGTCGACAACACAGGTTCTGTTTATAACTTACAAAATCACCACCGAAGGATCCTAACAAGGACCATCTTTCTATGAGTCTTTAAGTGTTTTCCGACCTGAACCCAAGTTTAAGAAGGTACGTTCTAGTCTCTCGACTACATCCCTTTCGCCCCTTCCTACAAGAA
>BLSH010328727.1:53790-91113 GCA_018402905.1 Glandirana rugosa
TTAAATTTCGCGTGGAATAAAATGGCGGCCATTGCAAAACTTTATGTCACACCGTATTTGCGCAGCGGTCTTAAAAGCGCGATTTTTTTTGAAAAAATTCAGTTTTTTGAGTTAAAAAATAAGACAACAGTAAAGTTAGGTCAATTTTTTTTCATATTGTGAAAGATAATGTTACGCCGAGTAAAATGATACCCAACATGTCATGCTTCAAAATTGCGTCCGCTCGCGGAATGGCGACAAACTTTGCAACATAAAAATCTCCATTGGCGACGGTTAAAAAATTCTACAGGTTAGCATTTTTGCGTTACAGAGGAGGTCTAGGGCTAGAATTGTTGCTCTCGCTCTAACGATCGCGGCGATACCTCACATGTGTGGTTTGCACACCGTTTTCATATGTGGGCGGGACTTACGTATGCGTTCGCTTCTGCGCGCGAGCTCGCAAGGACGGTGCGCTTTAAATTTTTTTTTTTTTTTTTAATTATGTATTTTACTTTTTAATTTTTATTTTTACAACTTTTTTAAAAAAAAAAAATTTTTGACCACTTTTTTTCCTATTACAAGAAATGTAAACATTCCTTGTAATAGAAAAAAGCATGCCAGGACCTCCAAAATATGAGATCTGGGGTCAAAAAGACCTCAGATCTCATTTTTAGACTAAAATGCAATAAAAAAAAAAAAAAAAAATTTTTGAAAAAAGTGGCAGGGGAAAAAAAAAAATGTCCCCTTTAAGAGCATTGGGCGGAAGCTACTTGTGACGTCGCTTCCGCCCAGCATTGTTATGGAGCCGGGTAACTCGGCACACGGACACCAGCCTGAGAGGACGCGATCATCTCCGCCGCTGCCGGCGGGTCCGGTAAGCGGCGGAGATGACCGGAAAGCGGCGGGAGGGGGGGGGGCACCTCTCCCGCCGCTGATAAAAGTGATCTCGCGGCGAATCCGCCGCGGAGATCACTTTTATCCGACGCAGAATCGCCTCCTGAAAAAAACGATACAGGGGTTATGGTAGCTATCTGCTACCATAACAACGGTATTCCACTTCAAAGTACCGCCGTCAAACGACGTACGGCGGTCCGGAAGTGGTTAACACCCGGCACCATTTCTGAAACACATCCATGACGAGACGCTTTCCATTGATCCCTGATCCGATCTGTGACACCCCGGGGATGGTGTCACTTGTGTTCTTTAGGCGTTTCAGTAGTATTGAACACAACGCCCCCATTTTCCTTTGTTCTTGTCAAATGAACACAGTGGTGTAGTGGATAGCACTTTTGCCTAGCAGCAAAAGGGTCGCTGGTTCGAATCCCGACCACGACACTACCTGCCTGGAGTTTGCATGTTCTCCCTGTGCCTGCGTGGGTTTCCTCCGGGTGCTCTGGTTTCCTCCCACACTCCAAAGACATGCAGATAGGTAAATTAGATCCTGTCTACATTGGCCCTAGTATATGTATGAATGTGAGTTAGGGACCTTAGATTGTAAGCTCCTTGAGGGTAGGGACTGATGTGAATGCACAATGTATATGTAAAGTGCTGTGTAAATTGACGGCGCTATATAAGTACCTGAAATAAATCAATAAATAAACACCTCTGCCTTGTACCCAAGGAACGTATTGTTGCTTGGCTGGGATTTACTCTGTTGGTTATGAAAGGACCTTATGTTATGAATTTTTTTTACAACCGAGTAGGAAATTTTTACTCTTCTTCAGACAGTTTTGTGGACATGGTAGATTTAGCCTTGAATAACTTTCTTTTTTTATCCACCATAAACAAAGACCTAGCTGCGCTCCCTCCACCTTCACACCCTCATTGGAATCCTTCCAGTAGAAAGAACCGCATCTTCGGCCTCCTCTGATTCAGAAATTACACTAGTGTCCAAATTCTCTGATTCTTGGTCTGCCATATCTCTGTTTAACCTGGGGGGGGGTAGCTTTTGAAGTTGAGGGCCCTAGGTCTAATAGTTCTAAACCAATGAAAAGCTGAGACCATCTCCTCTCGCACAGTCATAGGCGTGCGCACAGGGTGTGCCAGGGCACACCCTAATCACCCTGTGCTGGACAGATTCCCCCTGCTGCTTGGCTGCAAAGAAAGGGACAGGGGAGTCTGAAGTGAAAGTGAGACATCAGAGGTCTGTTTAGATCCCTGATATTTCACAAAAGCCCCCCAATGGGGCCCCTAAAAAAAATTGTAAAAAAACCATAACAAAAAATCATTGTAAAAAAATTCTAAAAAATAAAATGGTAAAAAAGTAATAAAAAAAAAAAATACAAAAAAGAACCTGCTGACACCAACCTCTGCCCTACTGACATTGTCCACTGCTCTACCAACACTGTCCATTGCCCTACTGCCATATATATATATACCCACATGCATGTGTGTTTGAGCTTTGGGGTGCACACCCTAATGCAACGGGCTGCGCACACCTATGCGCATAGTACTCATAAAGTCCTTCATAATAGAAGCAATTTTCAGAGTCTACTTAACCACTTCAGATCCTTAGGACGTCCATGGACGTCCTGGGATTTCAGTGGTGATATCTCAATGATGCCGGCACCTGCAGGCATCATTGAGGTATCGTTTTTTTCCTCAGGCGATTCCCATCACCGTAAGAACGATCATAGCGGCAGGTCAGCCGCTTGATCTTCTTACAGGCGGCGGGAGGGGACGCCCAACCCCTCCCGCCGCCCTCCGGTGCTTCTCCCGGCTCACCTGAGCGATCGGTGACCGGGAGAAGGAATCGCCTGCCGCCGGATCTTGAAGCCAGAGATTTCCGAGGGACAGATGTCCCTCGGTCATCTCTATGGCTCTCGGAGGCCCGGGCGCACGTCGTGACGTCACTTCCGGGTCTCCGAAGTAAACAAAAGCCGTTAAAGGGGAAGGAAAGGCTGAGATCGTCTGTTTTTTTTTTCTGATCTCAGCCTTTCCAGCCTGTAGGAGAGATGTAGGGTCTTATAGACCCTGCATCTGTCCATAAAGAGGACCTGTCACTCACTTTTCCTATTACAAGGGATGTTTACATTCCTTGTAATAGGAATAAAAGTGATCAAAAAAAAAAAAAATAAATAAAGTGAAAGTGTAAAAATAAAAAAAATAAAAGTAAAATAAGAAATAAATAATAAAAATTTTTTTTAAAGAGCCCCGTCCCTGCGAGCTCGCGCACAGAAGCGAACGCATACGTAAATCGTGCCTGCATATGTAAACGGTGTCCAAACCACACATGTGAGGTATCGCCGCGTGCGTTAGAGTGAGAGCAATAATTCTAGCCCAAGACCTCCTCTGTAACTCAAAACACCTAACCTGTAAAAAATTTTAAAGTGGCGCCTATGGAGATTTTTAATAACCAAAGTTCGGCGCCATTCCACAAGTTTGCGCAATTTTAAAATGTGACATGTTGGGTATCTATTTACTCGGCGTAACATCATCTTTCACATTATGAAAAAAAATTGGGCTAACTTTACTGTTTTGTTTTTTTTTTAATTCACAAAACTGTTTTTTTTTTTTTTTAAAAACGTGTTCGAAAAATCGCTGCGCAAATACCGCATGACATAAAAAGTTGCAACTACCGCCATTTTATTCCCTAGAATCTTTGCTAAAAAAAATATATAATGTTTGGGGGTTCTGAGTAATTTTCTAGCAAAAAAATGATGATTTGTACATGTAGGAGAGGAGTGCCAGAAATGATGGGGTTAAAGGCAGGTGCAAGTCTGTATTCCCCACTGTAGGTGGCACTCGACCAAATCAGCAATATGGGAGGGGAAGGAAGTAGTGAGGAACTTGATGCCTCTATGACTTCTTGGCCACAGGGAGACAGCTGTCTGATTGGACGCTGGCACTCCACATGACTTTGATGGCCATCTTGGGTCAGGCAGAGTCTATTCAGGAATCCAGCTCCCGGGTTTGGCAAGCTTTATGTGAGCGACTAATTTATTTCAGATACTTATATAGCGATGTCAATTTACGCAGCGCTTTACATATACATTGTACAGTCACATCAGTCCCTACCCTCAAGGAGCTTACAATCTAAGGTCCCTAACTCACATTCATACACATACTAGGGCCAATGTAGACAGGAGCCAATTAACCTACCAGCATGTCTTTGGAGTGTGTGAGGAAACCGGAGTACCCGGAGGAAACGCACGCAGGCACAGGGAGAACATGCAAACTCCAGGCAGGTAGTGTCGTGGTTTGGATTCAAACCAGCGACCCTTTTGCTGCCAGGCAAAAGTGCTAACCACTACACCACTGACTAATGTAGAGACAGGTTCTCTGTCTGGCAGGGGCAGTGCCAAGTGGCAGGGAAAGGTTTCTGAGTAGGGAAAGTGCATGGACTATGCTATCTCCTCTTAGGAAGACTCCTGTTTGGGTGTGGACTAGCCAGGCCACATTCCCGATCCTCGCTGCAGAAGATGTCGCCCTCTTTCCAAGATCTTGATCCTCTACTACAGTTTGTATGTGGCTCTGGTTGGTTGTGCCTACACACCGGGCCTGTTTGCACTTTGTTGAAACTCTCACAATATACTATTGTCATCCACCTCGGCCTCTGAGTGTATTTTTGCCGCCGGCGCACCATGCTGCACCCCACTCACATGCTGAAGGCATAATACATTTTATTTTCACAGGAAGTCTTACTCCAGAGCCTCACAGTTGAGCTGCCACATTTCTTTTTTGGCTCAAAGAGCTTTATCAAAAGTGTGTGTCTGTTAGGAGTACAAGAAACACAATCTGGATGAGCAAAAGCAGGAAGAGCCCCGATTAGTTTGTATACAGAGAACATTAGGCAGAAATGTAGTATGACTCTCCTCCACTAGCAAGGATCTGGGGATCGAGGAAGATCCTGTTCTTGGCATTGGAGCAGTCCCTTTGGGATCTGCCCTTTCCCCCTTCTCCATTGACCATGTGGGGTTCAGAGGCACTGGTGCTGCAGAATATGACTGTAGCCTGGCCAAACTGCGGCAGGACACCCTATGATCCAGGTCTAGAGCACCACACTCTAACCAGCTTCAGGCTATTCTAAATTGCCTGGGAAAGTGGGCACACTTCTTGAAAATGCTGGTGCCACCAGAATAAGGCAGGAGGCAGAACCTACTACCAAGAGTGCTTTCTAGCATCTCCCAGCCTATCTCCTAAGTTGGAAGAGTGGCAAGGTGTCAGGTTCCTATGGTAGTGAGGCCAACTCGGGGTTCCCAAGGGAGCAGAGTCTGTGCCCCAGCCTGCTTCTTCACCAGGGCCCCTGATGGTGGAGGTGGCTTGCCAGGATTGGAAACAAGTTGTGGTCCCTGGTTATGCTCAGCTAAATTGGAGACCACTCACATTAGCAGAGTACAGATGGCAGGAGACAGAGGAGGTCCCAGAAAGCCAAGGTCAGAGTACGTGGCAGGCAGACAAACATGGTAGACAAAGCTGATGTTGGTACACGGGAGGTCAGACACAGAATACACGGGAAAGCAGGAGCACAGAGAAACTAGGAAATTGCTCAGCATTGCAACAGCAAACTGCACTGAGCATGTCTATACTGTATATAGGGAAGCAGGAGGCAGACTAGAAAGTGAGAGAAGAAAAAGGAATAAATCCACACTAGAGCACCAGGGAACTAGGAAGTTACTCAGGCAACGCAAACTGCACTAAGCATGTCTATATACAGGCAGTCCCTGGGTTACAAACAAGATAGGGGCTGTAGGTTTGTTCTTAACCACTTAACAACCGCCCTATAGACAAAAGACGTCCACAGGGTGGTTGCATTATTCTGGGAGGACGTCTATGGACGTCCTCCCAGAATCGCGCTGCCCACGCACCCTCTGGGGCGCACACACAGGAACATCCGTGACCGCCGGGTCCCCTGATCGCAGTGAATGGCTGATGTGAGCGGCCTTTCACCATGTGATCGCGCTGTCCAATGACGGCGCGATCACGTCAACAAGCCGGTGGAAGCGCCGGCTTTTCTTTCTCCTCTCCGCACCGATCGGTGCATTGCGAGAGGAGAGAAGGGGGAGACAAGACGTGCTGCAGTGCTGTGGGCGATGTGTAATGCCCACAGCACTGCTAAGTAACAGTATGCACCCCCACCATCCATCCACCACCCACCCACCCATCCTCACCCCATCCATCCACCACTCACCCAGCCATCCTCACCCCATCCATCCACCACTCACCCAGCCATCCTCACCCCATCCATCCACCACTCACCCAGCCATCCTCACCCCATCCATCCACCACTCATCCAGCCATCCTCACCCCATCCATCCACCACTCACCCAGCCATCCTCACCCCATCCATCCACCACCCACCCAGCCATCCTCACCCCATCCATCCACCATTCACCCAGCCATCCTCACCCCATCCATCCACCACTCACCCAGCCATCCTCACCCCATCCATCCACCACTCACCCAGCCATCCCCACCCCATCCATGCTCACCCACCCATTCTCAGCCCATCCATGCTCACCCATCCTCACACAGCCATGCTCAACCAGCCATCCATCCATGCTCACCCATCCATCAATGCTCACCCATCCATGCTCACCCACCCAGCCGTACTCACCTAGCCATCCATCCATGCTCACCCACCTAGCCATGCTCACCCATCCATCTGTGCTCACCCACCCATCCGTGCTCAGTCATCCCCATCCGTGGCTCATCCATCCCCCATCCACGGCTCATTTGTGCCTCGTTCATGCTCATCCATACCACATCAGTTCTCATCCGAGACACATCCATACCACTACAGTGCCCATCCGTGCCACTACAGTGCCCATCTGTGCCACTACAGTGCCCATTCGTGCCACTACAGTGCCCATTCGTGCCACTACAGTGCCCACCCGTGCCACTACACCGCTCATCCGTGCCACTACCCTGACCATCTGTGCCACTACAGTGCCTATCCATGCCACCACAGTGCCTCACAATAGTGTAAAAAGTAATCAAATTAGATTTGAAATGTACGCCCCTAGAACACCTGATGGTGCTCCCTGCATGTTGGGCCTCTGTATGTGGCCAGGCTGTGTAAAAGTGTCACACGTGGTATCGCCATACTCGGGAGAAGTAGCAGAATATATTTTGGGGTTACTTCCTTTCCTATCAGCTACTCCCCCTTTAACTCCTCTTCCCCCTTCCTCATCTCCTCCCCCCCCCCCTTTTTTTTTCTTTCCTTCCCCTTGTACTCCTCCCCCACATTCTCCTATTAGGCCCATAAATGGATCCTAGGTACAGGGGAGCAGGACCAAGACACTAGGTGCGAGTCACGTCTCCTCCTGCCCTCCCTGGACCACGGAGATCCGTGACCTCATTGGCACCTAGGTTTCCCACGAGAAACCATGTGACTCTCACACACACACACAATGCGATGACCAGTTGCAACTTATAGAGACCCTCTTGAGAAGGAAATCAGGATAGCTATTAGTTTTCAAAGACAGATAGCTAAGCTGACATCCTGATACATCCTCGCCCACAATAACCAACGGTGAATTTCCTGTAAGTCCAACTCGGTCTCAAAACCCATGAATGGATACAGTTATGTGCCCCCCCACCACCACGTAGCCTTCCCTCCTTCCCTCCCCAATCAGCATATCGATATGTGATGTACATCTCTCTGTCAAATACAGTGTTAAACCTTATATGTTGTTATCACAGTATTGATGTCTATCTTATGTTCTTGTATATTGAAAACCCTTCAATAAAATACTTGGAAAAAAAAAGAATATATTTTGGGGGTCATTTTTGCCAGGTACATGTTGTGTGTTAGAAATATTGGACAACTTTGTGTAAAAAAAAAAAATGCGTTTTAATTTTCTTTCCGCATTTTCCAAAAACGTGTGGAAAAAATGACATGTTCAAAAGACTCATTATGCCTCATAGAATATACGTTGGGGTGTTTGTTTTCCAAAATGGGGTAATTTTTTTGGGCGTTTCCATTGTCCTGGTGCTCCAGGACCTTCAAAAGTGCAAGAAGTAGTCAACAAATTATGTGTGTAATTTATCGGCTGATGGCGCTCCCTGCATGTTGGGTCTCTGTATGTGGCCAGGCTGTGTAAACGTCTCACACATGTGGTATCGCCATACTCAGGAGGAGTAGTAGAATGTGTTTTGGGGTGTAATTGGTGGTGTGCATATGCTGGGTGTGAGAAATAACCCGTTAATATGACAATTTTGTGGAAAAAAAAAAAATCTTCATTTTGCAAAGAACTGTGGGAAAAAATTACAACTTCAAAAAATTCACCATGCCTCTTACTAAATACCTTGGAATGTCTTGTATCCAAAAAGGGGTAATTTGGGGGGTATTTGTACTTTCCTGGCTTGTTAGGGTCTCAGGAAATAAGATAGGCCGTCAGTACATCAGGTGAGATCAATATTCAGTGATTGGCACCATAGCTTGTAGACTCTATAACTTACACAAGGACCAAATAATATACAATAATTTGTTTTGTTTTTTACCAAAGACATATAGCAGTATAAATGTTGGCCAAAATTTATGAAGAAAAATTACTAATTTGCAAAATTTTATAACCGAAACAAAGAAAAATTCATTTTTTTACCAAATTTTCGGTCTTTTTTTAATTATAGCGCAAAAAAATAAAAAACCCAGCGGTGATTAAATACCACCAAAAGAAAGCTCTATTTGTGTGAAAAAAGGACGCAAGTTTCATGTGGGTACATGTGGGTTCATGTGGGTACTCACTAGGCGCAATCACGCGGCCGCCGTCATATGACTGTACATTAAAACAGGCGGTCCCCGGGTTACAAACAAGATAGGGACTGTAGGTTTGTTCATAAGTTGAATTTGTTTGTAAGTGGGAACAGCTACATTTTTTAAGTGTAGCTCCAGCCAAAAAAAACTATTTTAACCACTTGCCGACCGTCAATCGGCAATTGACGGCGGGAAAGTGGCTCTGTAATGCGGATCGCCGTCATATGACGGCGGCCGCGTGATTGCGCCTAGTGAGCGCGCGCGTGCCGCCGGAGGCGCGCCCGCGCCCTCACTGTGTCTGGGGGGGGGCCAGGGAGCGGGTGCGGCGGCTTCGATTGCCGCCGGCCACCCGCGATGCCCCCCCCGGAGCGAAAGAACGGAGGTCCGTGTAAGTAAACACGGACCTCCGTTCTGTGAAGGGGGAAGGGCTGTGATCACAGCCTTCCTGTATACGAAGGCTGTGATCACTTCCCTTCCCCAGCTAGGGCAGTCCCCCTACAGTTAGAACACGCCCAGGGAACATACTTAACCCTTAGCGCGCCCCCTGCAGGTTAACCCCTTCACTGCCAATGGCATTTACACAGTAATCAGTGCATTTTTATAGCACTGATCGCTGTATAAATGCCAATGGTCCCAAAAAAGTGTCAAAATGGTCCGACATGTCCGCTGAAATATCGCAGTACCGCTAAAAATCGCAGATCGCCGCCATTAATAGTAAAAAATACAAAAAAAATAAAAACCCCAAATGAATGAATTCTCATCATCCGTAAACGCGACCACTTTTGCGCAAACCAATCAATAAACGCCGATTGCGATTTTTTTTATCGCAAATATGAGGAAGAATATAAATCGACCAAAACCGGTGAAAAAAAATGTTTTTTTATATTTTTTTTTTTTGGATTTGTATTTTAGCAAAAAGTAAGAAATTTGTTTTTTTTTTTGCAAAATTGTCGCTCTTCTTTTGTTTATAGCCGCGATCAGAAATGACGCAGAGGGGATCAAATACCACCAAAAGAAAGCTCTATTTGTGGGAAAAAAAGGACGCAAATTTCGTTTGGGTACAACGTCGCACGACCGCGCAATTTTCAGTTAAAGCGACGCAGCGCCGAATCGCAAAAAGGGCTCCGGTCCTAAAGCTGGAAATCCTTCCGGTCCTTAAGTGGTTAAAGCATTTTGGATAGCATAGGGAAGGGGTAACACCTGTTTTGCTGTCTGTGTTTCTGTTCAGAAGAGGTCACCTCACTTCCTGTTCCAATAATAATTGTATTTTGAAAATTTTGGGTTGTTGTGGAAACAAACCTTGGTGATAAAGCCTCAGTGGAGACTCCTTTTTCCCATAATAACTCTTATAGGGGTGAATTCCCCTTCCTAGGGGGAGATTTCCTCTCACTTCCTGTTGTCTTCCTCCGTTTGTAGGGGTCGTTTGTAAGTCAGATGTTTGTAACTAGGGGACCGCCTGTATAGGGAAATTGACTGGTAGGAGAACCAGGAAGTGATAGAAGGAAAATGAATATAAATCCACAGTACAGCACGGTGGAGCTAGGAAGCTGCTCAGGCAACTTGAGCTGCATTGAGCGTTTCTATACAAGGAAGCAGACTGGTAGGAGGACCAAGAAGTGATAGAAAGGAAAGGGATACAACTCCACTCTAGAGCAGGTGATGCCCATAGGTGAACACAGAAGCCGGCAGCACATGTGGGTAAATCCACAGATCCAGCAGAACCACTGCAGCAAAGAGGTAAGAATTTCACAGGCAGGAAACTGCAGGCTAAACTGTGACACCAGGGAAGCAGCCTGGGGTCACCCTCAAACCTCCCCAAGGTGTAAGACCTGCCAATGAAAAAAAATAGTGGAACCCTCAGGTAAGATGGCAGTACCTTTAATAGGGTTGCCACATCATCCCTTTAATCCAGGACACATATGAATTACACAGGTTGTGTGGCTGATTAAGGTGGTAATTAAACTCACTTGGTGCCTCATCTGCATTCAGTTAGCCTCAGAACACCCTGTGTAATTCATATGTGTCCTGGATTAACCACTTGCCGACCGTCAACCGCAGGTTGATGGCGACTAGGTGGCTCTCCTGCGCAAACTGCCGTCATCTGACGGTGGCTGCCAGATCGCGCACTGTGAGCGCGCCCGCGCCGCCGGAGACACGCCCGCGTGCTCACTGTGTCCAGGGAGGGCCAGGGAGCGGGTGCGGTGGAGTCGATCTCCGCCGGCCACCCGCGATGCCCCCCCCCCAGGAGTGAAAGAACGGAGGTCCGTGTAAGTAAACACAGACCTCCGTTCTGTTAGAGGGGGAAGGGAGTGATCACAGCCTTCCTCTACATGGAAGCTGTGATCACTCCCCTCCCCCTGCCAGTCAAACACTAAGACAGTTAGAACACGCCCAGGGAACACAGTTAACCCTTAGAGCGCCCCCTGCAGGTTAACCCCTTCACTGCCAATGGCATTTACACAGTAATCAGTGCATTTTATAGCACTCATCGCTGTATAAATGCCAATGGTCCCAAAAAAGTGTCAAAATGTTCCGACATGTCCGCTGAAATATCGCAGTACCGCTAAAAATCGCAGATCGCCGCCATTGCTAGTAAAAAAATAAATAAATAAAAACCCCAGAAATGGATTCTCATCATCCGTAAACGCAGCAACTTTTGCGCAAACCAATCAATAAACGCCGATTGCGATTTTTTTTAATCACAAATATGAGGAAGAATATAAATCGGCCAAAACCGATGAAAAAAAATGTTTTTTTATATTTTTTTTTAATTTGTATTTTAGCAAAAAGTAAGAAATTTGGGTTTTTTTGCAAAATTGTCGCTCTTCTTTTGTTTATAGCGGCGATCAGAAATGACGCAGCGGTGATCAAATACCACCAAAAGAAAGCTCTATTTGTGGGATAAAAAGGACGCAAATTTCGTTTGGGTACAACGTCGCACGACCGCGCAACTGTCAGTTACAGCGACGCAGCGCCGAATCGCAAAAAGTGCTCTGGTCAGGAAGGGGGCAAATCCTTGCGGGGCTGAAGTGGTCAAAGGGATGATGTGGCAACCCTAGATGGCAGTACCTTTAAGGCTTACAGACACCAACTAACCAGAAGGGGGGCCCGGTGACCACAATCAACTGACCCAAAGATAACAAAACAAACGTTTTTTGAGGACGAGGCTGGTAGGAAGAGCTTTCACCCACTGTGGCTTGTGTTTCTCCTCGAGGGAGGAACCGATGATCCCTTGGGTAGATGTCCTGGAAGATGATCGGGAATAAATTCAATGTACTCCACTTTCTCTCCCTTCCACGGTCCATGGGATGACACCGTCCTCCTATTGATGAGATCCCCGGGAATGCTGAGTAGCCCAAATCTCACAAAGCGGTGCTGAATAATGCAGGGTTTGGGCTACCCAACATTCTATGATACATGGTCAGAGGAAAGGTGACGTCACCCTCCCCTAGGCACTGAGGATGGACATTGGTGAAAGAGAAGTCTATTATATTATAAAGCAGCCCTCAAATTTTCTACTCGCATTTTGCGAGTGGAAAATGAGGTCCGGCAGGCGTGGTTGAATGGGAGCCGTTCTCCCAGCCAGGGGAAGAGAGAGGTGAGGAAGAGGGGAGCCATCAGAGAGTGGGGATTGCCCGCTGTAACCGATTTCATTAGAATTCTCGCAGTGTCCCCGGCCCTCACCTATCATCACAGACACCTCCACACCTTGGGCTCGGACTCCCCCTTATCGCAAACCACCCCAGCCCATTACCGCACCAGCTTGGGGCCAGGGCGGGGCGGGCGGCTCAAGTAAACTGTACACCCGGGCAGCAGCTGTAGAGAAGAGGTCCAAGAGGACAGTGTGCAGCCGCGGGCAGAGATACTGACAAGCTGCAAGGTAGGAGGAGGAAGAGAGAAGACACAGGCAGGTGCGGCCGTGGTGCTGGAGGTCCGGGTCACTGAAAAAAGAAAAAACTGCCATAGATAGAGCCAGGGCATTCGGATAGTCAGGTCACTGCCCCAGAGCTCACCGTCACACAGTCCTGCCTTTGGTAGATAGAACACCGGTCCAATGGCGGGACGGGTGATGTTATCG
Source organism: Glandirana rugosa (assembly GCA_018402905.1). Lineage (NCBI taxonomy): Eukaryota > Metazoa > Chordata > Amphibia > Anura > Ranidae > Glandirana > Glandirana rugosa. The sequence continues at coordinate 66,546 of BLSH010328727.1, forward strand.
CCTAGCAAGGAGGTGGGACTGTGTGACGGTGAGCTTTGGGAACACCGCGGAAATTCAAATGAAAGCTGTTACAGCGGGCGATGCCCGTTCTCTGATGATCCAGCCAGCTCTCCTCTTCCTCTGCTCTCCTCAGGTCAGGCTGCATTATGGGCACATGTAAGGCTGCATTATGGGCACATGTCAGGCTGCATTATGGGCACATGTCAGGCTGCATTATGGGCACAGGTCAGGCTGCATTATGGGCACAGGTCAGGCTGCTTTATGGGCACAGGTCAGGCTGCTTTATGGGCACAGGTCAGGCTGCATTATGGACACACGTTAGGCTACATTATGGGCACAGGTCAGGCTGCATTATGGGCACAGGTCAGGCTGCATTATGGGCACTGGTTATGCTGCATTATGGGCACAGGTCAGGCTGCATTATGGGCACAGGTTAGGCTGCATTATGGGCACAGGTCAGGCTGCATTATGGGCACTGGTTATGCTGCATTATGGGCACATGTAAGGCTGCATTATGGGCACAGGTTAGGCTGCATTATGGGCACAGGTCAGGCTGCATTATGGGCACAGGTCAGGCTGCTTTATGGGCACACGTCAGGCTGCATTATGGACACACGTTAGGCTACATTATGGGCACAGGTCAGGCTGCATTATGGGCACAGGTCAGGCTGCATTATGGGCACTGGTTATGCTGCATTATGGGCACAGGTCAGGCTGCATTATGGGCACAGGTTAGGCTGCATTATGGGCACAGGTCAGGCTGCATTATGGGCACTGGTTATGCTGCATTATGGGCACATGTAAGGCTGCATTATGGGCACAGGTTAGGCTGCATTATGGGCACAGGTCAGGCTGCATTATGGGCACAGGTCAGGCTGCTTTATGGGCACACGTCAGGCTGCATTATGGACACACGTTAGGCTACATTATGGGCACAGGTCAGGCTGCATTATGGGCACAGGTCAGGCTGCATTATGGGCACTGGTTATGCTGCATTATGGGCACATGTAAGGCTGCATTATGGGCACAGGTCAGGCTGCATTATGGGCACAGGTCATGCTGTATTGATGGGCACTCACTGGTTACACTGCATTTATGGGCACAGGTCATGACTATGGTGGTATATAAAGTGGTGATGAAGATTCGGAGGTGACTATGGCGGTATATAAAGTGGTGATGAAGAGTCGGAGGTGACTATGGCAGGATATAAAGTGGTGATGAAGAGTCGGAGGTGACTATGGTGGTATATAAAGTGGTGATGAAGAGTCGGAGGTGACTATGGCGGGATATAAAGTGGTGATGAAGGGTCGGAGGTGACAATGGCGGTATATAAAGTGGTGATGAAGGGTCGGAGGTGACTATGGCGGTATATAAAGTGGTGATGAAGCTTCGGAGGTGACTATGGCGGTATATAAAGTGGTGATGAAGGGTCGGAGGTGACTATGGCGGGATATAAAGTGGTGATGAAGGGTCGGAGGTGACTATGGCGGTATATAAAGTGGTGATGAAGGTCGGAGGTGACTATGGCTGTATATAAAGTGGTGATGAAGGGTCGGAGGTGACTATGGTGGTATATGAAGTGGTGATGAAGGGTCGGAGGTGACTATTGTGGGATATAAAGTGGTGATGAAGAGTCGGAGGTGACTATGGCTGTATATAAAGTGATGATGAAGAGTCGGAGGTGACTATGGCGGTATATAAAGTGGTGATGAAGGGTCGGAGGTGACTATTGTGGGATATAAAGTGGTGATGAAGAGTCAGAGGTGACTCTGGCGGTATATAAAGTGGTGATGAAGAGTCGGAGGTGACTATGGCTGTATATAAAGTGGTGATGAAGGGTCGGAGGTGACTATGGCGGTATATAAAGTGGTGATGAAGCGTCGGAGGTGACTATGGCGGTATATAAAGTGGTGATGAAGAGTCGGAGGTGATTATGGCGGTATATAAAGTGGTGATGAAGAGTCGGAGGTGAATATGGCGGTATATAAAGTGGTGATGAAGGGTCGGAGGTGACTATGGCTGTATATAAAGTGGTGATGAAGGGTCGGAGGTGACTATGGTGGTATATAAAGTGGTGATGAAGGGTCGGAGGTGACTATTGTGGGATATAAAGTGGTGATGAAGAGTCGGAGGTGACTATGGCTGTATATAAAGTGATGATGAAGAGTCGGAGGTGACTATGGCGGTATATAAAGTGGTGATGAAGGGTCGGAGGTGACTATTGTGGGATATAAAGTGGTGATGAAGGGTCGGAGGTGACTATGGTGGTATATAAAGTGGTGATGAAGGGTCGGAGGTGATTATGGCGGTATATATAGTGGTGATGAAGAGTCGGAGGTGACTATGGCGGTATATAAAGTGGTGATGAAGGGTCGGAGGTGATTATGGCGGTATATAAAGTGGTGATGAAGAGTCGGAGGTGACTATGGCGGGATATAAAGTGGTGATGAAGAGTCGGAGGCGACTATGGCGGGATATAAAGTGGAGATGAAGGGTCGGAGGTGACTATGGCGGGATATAAAGTGGTGATGAAGGGTCGGAGGTGACTATGGCGGGATATAAAGTGGTGATGAAGGGTCGGAGGTGACTATGGCGGTATATAAAGTGGTGATGAAGAGTCGGAGGTGACTATGGCGGGATATAAAGTGGTGATGAAGGGTCGGAGGTGACTATGGCAGTATATAAAGTGGTGATGAAGAGTCGGAGGTGACTATGGCGGTATATAAAGTGGTGATGAAGGGTCGGAGGTGACTATGGCGGGATATAAAGTGGTGATGAAGGGTCGGAGGTGATTATGGCGGTATATAAAGTGGTGATGAAGAGTCGGAGGTGACTATGGCGGGATATAAAGTGGTGATGAAGAGTCGGAGGTGACTATGGCGGGATATAAAGTGGTGATGAAGGGTCGGAGGTGACTATGGCAGTATATAAAGTGGTGATGAAGCGTCGGAGGTGACTATGGCGGTATATAAAGTGGTGATGAAGGGTCGGAGGTGACTATGGCGGTATATAAAGTGGTGATGAAGCGTCGGAGGTGACTATGGCGGTATATAAAGTGGTGATGAAGGGTCGGAGGTGACTATGGCGGTATATAAAGTGGTGATGAAGAGTCGGAGGTGACTATGGCGGTATATAAAGTGGTGATGAAGAGTCGGAGGTGACTATGGCTGTATATAAAGTGGTGATGAAGAGTCGGAGGTGACTATGGCGGTATATAAAGTGGTGATGAAGAGTCGGAGGTGACTATGGCGGTATATAAAGTGGTGATGAAGGGTCGGAGGTGACTATGGCGGTATATAAAGTGGTGATGAAGGGTCGGAGGTGACTATGGCGGTATATAAAGTGGTGATGAAGGGTCGGAGGTGACTATGGTGGTATATAAAGTGGTGATGAAGAGTCGGAGGTGACTATGGCGATATATAAAGTGGTGATGAAGAGTCAGAGGTGACTATGGCGGTATATAAAGTGGTGATGAAGAGTCAGAGGTGACTATGGCGGTATATAAAGAGGTGATGAAGAGTCGGAGGTGACTATGGCGGTATATAAAGTGGTGATGAAGGGTCGGAGGTGATTATGGCGGTATATAAAGTGGTGATGAAGGGTCGGAGGTGACTATGGCTGTATATAAAGTGGTGATGAAGGGTCGGAGGTGATTATGGCGGTATATAAAGTGGTGATGAAGGGTCGGAGGTGACTATGGCGGTATATAAAGTGGTGATGAAGAGTCAGAGGTGACTATGGCGGTATATAAAGAGGTGATGAAGAGTCGGAGGTGACTATGGCGGTATATAAAGTGGTGATGAAGGGTCGGAGGTGATTATGGCGGTATATAAAGTGGTGATGAAGAGTCGGAGGTGACTATGGCGGTATATAAAGTGGTGATGAAGAGTCGGAGGTGACTATGGCGGTATATAAAGTGGTGATGAAGGGTCATTGGGTACCAAACTGAAGAAAAAGTAAATTAGCGGTGGTTGCTATGGGCAACGTCACTAATGAATTCAGAACTGGGTGTGCCAGGACATTGATTTCTATGAGTTGTGACCCTCTCCCCCCCCCCTTTCCTACACGAGGTGACCCCCTCCCTCCCCTCTTCTACATGAGGTGACCCCCTCCCTCTCCTCTTCTACATGAGGTGACCCGTATACTGAACTCTATATAGTATATAACAATCCCACACCCTCAGGCTATAGCCGAATTGGCGGGAACGGACCACATCCTCCATCTTACCCCTCTCTCGCCGAAGCTCTCATCCGATGTCCGGAACCGGGGTGTACAAAGATGGCGGGCACGTCGTGCGCGGGGTGGAACTGGGCGGGGCTCCGGATGCCGATAGGCTGAGTGGGTGGGGCCAGGAAGCAGGAAGAGGTGAGTGAGCTGTGATGAGCACGTGTGAGTGTGAGGTTGCCAATGGTGACCGCGCTGATGGGGGGGAGGCATTGCTTCCTGCAGTGTAGGTCTGGAACCCTGATAACTGACACTTCCCACCCCTTCCTCACACACTCTCCATAATGTAGCACCCCCCCCCACATATTATTATGGTGTTCCCCCTCCCCCATAGCACACAATAATTAGACCCCCCCCCCCTAATACTTACAGTTCCTATAAGGGGGGCACCCTCCCTTGCAAATAATATAACTCCCCTCCCAAAAAAAGAACAATGCTTATAATGAAGCCCCCCCAACACTCACAGGCCCTATAAAGGTGTCACCCCTCCTCCACCTGTATATACTATAATTACCCCCCCCCCCATACTTGTATTTATTACAACTACCCCCTCCAAAATAAAAATCCTGGCAATAATGAGGCCCCCCCAACACTCGGTCCTTATAGAGGTGTCCCCAACCTGTACATTCTACAGATTGGCTTGGAATCGAGTTGTTTGTTTTTGTAACTTGCAAAGCTTTATTTTCTATGACCCCCCCCCCCCTATATATCCCTGATGTGTACCGGAGTACAACACAGGGAGGTGCCGCTATGCGAGGAAGGGAAAAGAACAACTTCATCTCTGCCGTAGGTGAGCAGAACTCACGTTTATTTTTAGGTGTTAACCATTTACCTACCGGGCACTGTCACCCCCTTCCTGCCCAGGCCAATTTTCAGCTTTCAGCGCTGTCGCACTTTGAATGAGAATTGCGACGTCCTGCAATGCTGCACCCATGTGACATTTTTATCATTTTTTATGTAAAGAAATAGAGCTTTCTTTTGGTGGTTTTTAATTACTACAAGATTTTTATTTTATGCACTGACGGGCGTTAATAGGCTGCACTGATGGGCGTTAATAGGCTGCACTGACGGGCACTAATAGGCGGCACTGACGGGCACTAATGGGCTGCACTGACGAACACTAATGGGCTGCACTGACGGGCACTAAAATAGGCTGCACTGATGGGCACTAATGGACTGTGCTGACAGGCACTAATGGGCTGCGCTGATGGGCACCAATGGGCTGCACTAACGGGCACTAAAATGGGCTGCACTGACGGGCGTTAATAGGCTGCACTGACGGGCACTAATAGGCTGCACTGATGGGCACTAATGGGCTGTACTGACGGGCACTAATGGGCTGCACTGACGGGCACTAATTGGCTGCACTGACGGGCACTAAAATAGGCTGCGCTGACGGGCACTAAAATAGGCTGCGCTGACGGGCACTAAAATAGGCTGCGCTGACGGGCACTAAAATAGGCTGCGCTGACGGGCACTAAAATAGGCTGCACTGACGGGCACTAATGGGCTGCACTGACGGGCACTAATGGGCTGCACTGACGGGCACTAATATAGGCTGCACTGAAGGGCACTAAAATAGGCTGCACTGAAGGGCACTAATGGGCTGCACTAATAATCATTGTAAATGGGGGGTGGGGTCCCAGGAGGACATCAACGGACGTCAATGGAACTATGTGTCGGGCAACAGTGATTGCTCAGGCCTGGGAATGGGCTAACAAAAGTCCAGGCACCAGGCCATAATTTCAAGTGGCAATGGTGACCTGGCACCTGGGATTTGTCAAGCCCTGATGTACTCCCCACCCCCCCCCCCAAAAAAAAAGCATGCTGGTTATAATCAAGATTCTCCCCACACTCATAGGCCCTGTAAAGGTCAAACACACACACAAACACACACACTATGACTACCCCCCCCTTTCAAAAAAAAAAAAAAAGCACCCTGCCTAAAATGAAGACCCCCACCCACAACATTCACAGTCCCTATAATGGTAGCTCACCACTTGCACACACTATAACTAACCCCCCCCCCCCCCAAAAGAAAGATACTGCCTATAATGAAGACCTCCCCAGCGCTTACAGCCCCTATTAAAGTTGACCGCACTCACACACTCATGACAGTGACAAAACTCCCTCTTCCCCACCCAATCGCACCCCCATCCCGCACCGTCTCTATAAAAGCAGTGCCCCTTTCCTTGCACACACATTTATCATGAACACCCCCCCCCCCCCCCCACCACCTCCACCACAATTCCAATGATGGCTCCTCCTCACTTCTTGCAGTAGATGCCTCTCAGCACTCCTTGCCACAGAGACATTATACCTAATAATGGGGAACCAGCTGACCATTTCCATGTTTATGGCCATGCATGATCCTCGGTCCGCGCTGTGCTCTAACTCTGTGCTCTGCTTTGTGTATCCGCAGTGGATGGAGTACCCTCGTGTCCTCTTCCCCGGGTTTTACCATGAAGGTCCCATTGTCCAGCAATCATCTGAAGTTGTGCCCACCCCCCTAGGGTGGGGAGGATATGGCAGAATTCAGGAAGATGTCAGGGACCCCGGGCAGGTAAGTGGGAGACGATGGAGTATACAGAATTCATGTGTTATGTACTGACTGACCTTTATCTGTGTGACCCACAGAGGCGGTTTATCCCCCTGTACAGCAGAAGAGCGGAGAGATGGGAGACCATCGAGCCAACGCCGGTCCCACTTCTACGCCCCAATACCGGTAAGTGTTCTGTCTGCAGTATGGGGGTCACCTCCCTGGTCGCATCTTTAGCAGGCCTCTCCCCCAACCTCCTTTCCCAGTATTGAATCTGGAAGAGATCCCCTCCTAATAGAAGTGGAGGGGTTCCCTCTCTCTGGGGTAATAGAATTGGAAGCGTTCTCTCCCTCTGGGGTAATAAAATTGAAGGCGTGTTCTCTCTCTGGAGTAATATTCATTGGGGGGGGGGGGGTGGAGTCTCTCTCTCTGGGGTGATGGAATTAAAGAGGTTCTCTCCCTTTGGGGTAATAGAATTGGGGGAGGGGGTTCTCTCCTTGGGGTAAAAGAATTCCAGGGGTTCACTCCTTTTGGTGTAATTGAAATGAAGGGGTTCTCTCCCTCTGGGGTAATAGAATTTGGGGGAGGGGTTCTCTCCCTCTGGGGTAATGGAATTGGAGGGTCCTTCCTCCCTCAGGGTAATGGAATTGGAAGGGTCCTTCCTCTCAGGGTAATGGGATTGGAAGGGTTCTTCCCCTCAGGGTAATGGGATTGGAAGGGTTCTTCCCCTCAGGGTAATTGAATTGGAAGGGTCCTTCCCCCTCAGGGTAATGTAATTAGAGGGTTCTTCCCCCCCAGGGTAATGGAACTGGAGGGTCCTTCCCCTCAGGGTAATGGAATTGGAAGGGTTCTTCCCCTCAGGGTAATGGAATTGGAGGGTCCTTCCTCTCAGGGTAATGGAACTGGAGGGTCCTTCCCCTCAGGGTAATGGAATTGGAAGGGTTCTTCCCCTCAGGGTAATGGAATTGGAAGGGTTCTTCCCCTCAGGGTAATGGAATTGGAAGGGTTCTTCCCCTCAGGGTAATTGAATTGGAAGGGTTCTTCCCCTCAGGGTAATGGAACTGGAGGGTCCTTCCCCTCAGGGTAATGGAATTGGAAGGGTTCTTCCCCTCAGGGTAATGGAATTGGAGGGTCCTTCCTCTCAGGGTAATGGAATTGGAGGGTCCTTCCTCTCAGGGTAATGGAATTGGAAGGGTCCTTCCCCTCAGGGTAATGGAATTGGAATGGTCCTTCCTCTCAGGGTAATGGAATTGGAGGGTCCTTTCTCTCAGGGTAATGGAATTGGAAGGGTCCTTCCCCTCAGGGTAATGGAACTGGAGGGTCCTTCCCCTCAGGGTAATGGAATTGGAAGGGTTCTTCCCCTCAGGGTAATGGAATTGGAAGGGCTCTTCCCCTCAGGGTAATGGAATTGGAAGGGTTCTTCCCCTCAGGGTAATGGAATTGGAATTGTCCTTCCTCTCAGGGTAATGGAATTGGAAGGGTTCTTCCCCTCAGGGTAATGGAATTGGAAGGGTTCTTCCCCTCAGGGTAATGGAATTGGAAGGGTTCTTCCCCTCAGAGTAATGGAATTGGAGGGTTCTTCCCCTCAGGGTAACGGAATTGGAGGGTTCTTCCCCTCAGGGTAATGGTATTGGAGGGTCCTTCCTCTCAGGGTAATGGAATTGGAATTGTCCTTCCTCTCAGGGTAATGGAATTGGAAGGGTTCTTCCCCTCAGAGTAATGGAATTGGAGGGTTCTTCCCCTCAGGGTAATGGTATTGAAGGGTCCTTCCTCTCAGGGTAATGGAACTGGAGGGTTCTTCCTCTCAGGGTAATGGAACTGGAGGGTTCTTCCTCTCAGGGTAATGGAACTGGAGGGTCCTTCCTCTCAGGGTAATGGAACTGGAGGGTTCTTCCTCTCAGGGTAATGGAACTGGAGGGTCCTTCCTCTCAGGGTAATGGAACTGGAAGGGTTCTTCCCCTCAGGGTAATAGAATTGGTATTGTCCTTCCTCTCAGGGTAATGGAATTGGAAGGGTTCTTCCCCTCAGGGTAATGGAATTGGAGGGTTCTTCCCCTCAGGGTAACGGAATTGGAGGGTTCTTCCCCTCAGGGTAATGGAATTGGAGAGTTCTTCCCCTCAGGGTAACGGAATTGGAGGGTTCTTCCCCTCAGGGTAATGGAACTGGAGGGTCCTTCCTCTCAGGGTAATGGAACTGGAGGGTCCTTCCTCTCAGGGTAATGGAACTGGAGTCTCTCTCTCTGGGGTGATGGAATTAAAGAGGTTCTCTCCCTTTGGGGTAATAGAATTGGGGGAGGGGGTTCTCTCCTTGGGGTAAAAGAATTCCAGGGGTTCACTCCTTTTGGTGTAATTGAAATGAAGGGGTTCTCTCCCTCTGGGGTAATAGAATTTGGGGGAGGGGTTCTCTCTCTGGGGTAAAATAATTGGAGGGGTTCTCTCCCTCTGGGGTAATGGAATTGGAGGGTCCTTCCTCTCAGGGTAATGGGATTGGAAGGGTTCTTCCTCTCAGGGTAATGGGATTGGAAGGGTTCTTCCCCTCAGGGTAATTGAATTGGAAGGGTCCTTCCCCCTCAGGGTAATGTAATTAGAGGGTTCTTCCCCCCCCCCCCCCAGGGTAATGGAACTGGAGGGTCCTTCCCCTCAGGGTAATGGAATTGGAAGGGTTCTTCCCCTCAGGGTAATGGAATTGGAGGGTCCTTCCTCTCAGGGTAATGGAATTGGAGGGTCCTTCCTCTCAGGGTAATGGAATTGGAAGGGTCCTTCCCCTCAGGGTAATGGAATTGGAATGGTCCTTCCTCTCAGGGTAATGGAATTGGAGGGTCCTTTCTCTCAGGGTAATGGAATTGGAAGGGTCCTTCCCCTCAGGGTAATGGAACTGGAGGGTCCTTCCCCTCAGGGTAATGGAATTGGAAGGGTTCTTCCCCTCAGGGTAATGGAATTGGAAGGGTTCTTCCCCTCAGGGTAATGGAATTGGAAGGGTTCTTCCCCTCAGGGTAATGGAATTGGAATTGTCCTTCCTCTCAGGGTAATGGAATTGGAAGGGTTCTTCCCCTCAGGGTAATGGAATTGGAAGGGTTCTTCCCCTCAGGGTAATGGGATTGGAAGGGTTCTTCCCCTCAGGGTAACGGAATCGGAGGGTCCTTCCTCTCAGGGTAATGGTATTGGAGGGTTCTTCCTCTCAGGGTAATGGAATTGGAAGGGTTCTTCCTCTCAGGGTAATGGAACTGGAGGGTCCTTCCTCTCAGGGTAATGGAACTGGAGGGTTCTTCCTCTCAGGGTAATGGAACTGGAGGGTCCTTCCTCTCAGGGTAATGGAACTGGAGGGTCCTTCCTCTCAGGGTAATGGAATTGGAAGGGTCCTTCCCCTCAGGGTAACGGAATTGGAGGGTTCTTCCCCTCAGGGTAATGGTATTGGAGGGTCCTTCCTCTCAGGGTAATGGAACTGGAGGGTTCTTCCTCTCAGGGTAATGGAACTGGAGGGTCCTTCCTCTCAGGGTAATGGAATTGGAAGGGTTCTTCCTCTCAGGGTAATGGAATTGGAAGGGTTCTTCCTCTCAGGGTAATGGAATTGGAAGGGTTCTTCCTCTCAGGGTAATGGAACTGGAGGGTCCTTCCTCTCAGGGTAATGGAATTGGAAGGGTCCTTCCCCTCAGGGTAATGGAATTGGAAGGGTCCTTCCTCTCAGGGTAATGGAACTGGAGGGTCTTTCCTCTCAGGGTAATGGAACTGGAGGGTCCTTCCTCTCAGGGTAATGGAACTTGGAGGGTCCTTCCTCTCAGGGTAATGGAACTTGGAGGGTCCTTCCGCTCAGGGTAATGGAACTGGAGGGCCCTTCCTCTCAGGGTAATGGAACTGGAGGGCCCTTCCTCTCAGGGTAATGGAACTGGAGGGCCCTTCCTCTCAGGGTAATGGAACTGGAGGGCCCTTCCTCTCAGGGTAATGGAACTGGAGGGTCCTTCCTCTCAGGGTAATGGAACTGGAGGGTCCTTCCTCTCAGGGTAATGGAACTGGAGGGTCCTTCCTCTCAGGGTAATGGAATTGGAAGGGTCCTTCCTCTCAGGGTAATGGAATTGGAAGGGTTCTTCCTCTCAGGGTAATGGAACTGGAGGGTCCTTCCTCTCAGGGTAATGGAATTGGAAGGGTTCTTCCCCTCAGGGTAATGTAATTGGAAGGGTTCTTCCCCTCAGGGTAATGGAATTGGAAGGGTTCTTCCCCTCAGAGTAATGGAATTGGAGGGTTCTTCCCCTCAGGGTAACGGAATTGGAGGGTTCTTCCCCTCAGGGTAATGGTATTGGAGGGTCCTTCCTCTAAGGGTAATGGAACTGGAGGGTTCTTCCTCTCAGGGTAATGGAACTGGAGGGTCCTTCCTCTCAGGGTAATGGAAAAGGAAGGGTTCTTCCCCTCAGGGTAATGGAATTGGAAGGGTTCTTCCTCTCAGGGTAATGGAACTGGAGGGTCCTTCCTCTCAGGGTAATGGAACTGGAGGGTTCTTCCTCTCAGGGTAATGGAACTGGAAGGGTCCTTCCCCTCAGGGTAACGGAATTGGAGGGTTCTTCCCCTCAGGGTAATGGTATTGGAGGGTCCTTCCTCTCAGGGTAATGGAACTGGAGGGTTCTTCCTCTCAGGGTAATGGAACTGGAGGGTCCTTCCTCACAGGGTAATGGAATTGGAAGGGTTCTTCCTCTCAGGGTAATGGAATTGGAAGGGTTCTTCCTCTCAGGGTAATGGAATTGGAAGGGTTCTTCCTCTCAGGGTAATGGAACTGGAGGGTCCTTCCTCTCAGGGTAATGGAATTGGAAGGGTCCTTCCCCTCAGGGTAATGGAATTGGAAGGGTCCTTCCTCTCAGGGTAATGGAACTGGAGGGTCTTTCCTCTCAGGGTAATGGAACTGGAGGGTCTTTCCTCTCAGGGTAATGGAACTGGAGGGTCCTTCCTCTCAGGGTAATGGAACTTGGAGGATCCTTCCTCTCAGGGTAATGGAACTGGAGGGCCCTTCCTCTCAGGGTAATGGAACTGGAGGGCCCTTCCTCTCAGGGTAATGGAACTGGAGGGCCCTTCCTCTCAGGGTAATGGAACTGGAGGGTCCTTCCTCTCAGGGTAATGGAATTGGAAGGGTCCTTCCCCTCAGGGTAATGGAATTGGAAGGGTTCTTCCTCTAAGGGTAATAAATTCTGAAGACTCAATCCACTTTTGGTAATTTAAGGTCCGGCCTTCATGTGAGCTGTGTGTTTTATTTTCCAGATTGCGGTTTCTCGCCGGTGACAGAATCTGACCTGATTTATAAGAAGGTGAAGAAAACGGAAAACACCAACCCCAGAATGGCCGGAGTGTCCCTCAATTTCAGCAAGCAGGTCAGAGGCCCGCCCCCACAATTCTATCACGTGACATCAGAGCAACTGATATGTATCCATTGTCCTCTGCAGTCTACAACAGACCATCCAGCTTGGAGTGTCTGCTCCGCCCACCCGCCAATTTTTTATTTATTTTTTTAGTCGGTCAATAAAAAATAATGCACATTTCACTCTGCAGTGCTCTGTGTTGGCGAAGATGAGTTCCAGGCACACCCCTCATCACACACTTGTAATGCAAAGAGGGGGAGGCTGACCAAATCTCCATAGGTGACGTTTTAAAAGCCTTTTATAGGTTACCAGTTTAGAGGTCTGGTGCTCGAGGTTTTGCTCTCACTATATTGTTTGCGGCGATACTTCAGATGTGTGGTGCAAACATTGTTGACTTATACGTGTGACCTACATTTGCCTTCGCCTTTCTTTTAAATCACATTTATTCCTTTCACAAGGAATCTAGACATCCCTTGTGACAGGTACTCTTGATGGAGAGATCTGGGGTCTATTGGATCCCAGATGTCTCTTCTGCCCTTACAAACATCTGATCACACCAAGATCCGTGTGATCAGATGCTTTAACAATTCAAAAATGGCGCATTTTACGTCTGGGAAACCAGAAGTGGCGAAAATGCTCGCCACTTCAGGTTTCCTATCTCTTTGTTTTCAGCTGGTGTACAGTATCTCCCAAAAGTAAGTACACCCCTCACATTTGTGTACCGTAAATATTTTATTCTATCTTTTCATGTGACAACACTGAAGAACCGACACTTTGCTACAATGTAAAGTAGTGAGTGTACAGCTTGTATAACAGTGTAAATTTGCTGTCCCCTCAAAATAACTCAACACGCAGCCATTAATGTCGAAACCGCTGGCATCAAAAGTGAGTACACCCCTAAGTGAAAATGTCCAAATTGGGCCCAAAGTGTCAATATTTTGTGCGGCCACCATTATTTTCCAGAACTGCCTTAACCCTCTCGGGCATGGAGTTCCCCGGAGCTTCACAGGTTGGCACTGGAGTCCTCTTCCTCTCCTCCATGACGACATCACGGAGCTGGTGGATGTTAGAGACCTTGTGCTCCTCCACCTTCTGTTTTGAGGATGCCTCATAGATGCTCAATAGGGTTTAGGTCTGGAGACATGCTTGGCCAGTCCATCACCTTTACCCTCAGCTTGTTCAGCAAGGCAGTGGTCGTCTTGGAGGTGTTTGGGGTCATTATGTTGGAATACTGCCCTGTGGCCCAGTCTCTGAAGGGAGGGGATCATGCTCTGCTTCAGTATGTCACAGTACAATGTTGGCATTCATGGTTCCCTCAATGAACTGTAGCTCCCCAGTGCCGGCCGCACTCATGGAGCCCCAGACCATGACACTCCCACTACCATGCTTGACTGTAGGCAAGACACACTTGTCTTTGTACTCCTCACCTGGTTACCGGCACACACGCTTGACACCATCTGAACCAAATAAGTTTATCTTGGTCTCATCAGACCACAGGACATGGTTCCAGTAATCAATTGTCCTTAGTCTGCTTCTCTACAGCAAACTGTTTGCGGGCTTTCTTGTGCATCATCTTTAGAAGAGGCTTCCTTCTGGGATGACAGCCATGCAGACCAATTTGATGCAGTGCGCGGCGTATGGTCTGAGCACTGACAGGCTGACCCCCACCCCTTCAACCTCTGCAGCAATGCTGGCAGCACTCATAAGTCTATTTCCCAAAGACAACCTCTGGATATGACGATGAGCACGTACACTCAACTTCTTTGGTCGACCATGGTGAGGCGCTGTTCTGAGTGGAACCTGTCCTGTTACACCGCTGTATGGTCTTGGCCACCGTGCTGCAACTCAGTTTCAGGGTCTTGGCAATCTTATAGCCTAGGCCAGGCTTTCTCAACAAGGGTTCCTCCAGAAATTGCTAGGGGTTCCTTGATCAATGAGCAATTTCTGTCTCTCAAATAAGTTTCCACTAAAACCATTGATCTTTTTAGCTATCTGTAAGATGGTGGGTCTTCCCAATGACCACAAAAATAAAGCGCATTCTTCGCTCTGACCATCACACTAATGTATCATGAATTGTAGATATAGTCATTTTTAGCAGGGGTTCCTTGAGGCCGGAAAGGTATTTAAGGGTTCCTCTGTGTTTGAAAAGGTTGAGAAAGGCTGGCCTTGGCTAGCTTTATGTAGAACAACAATTCTTTTTTTCAGATCCTCAGAGAGTTCTTTGCCATGAGGTACCATGTTGAACCTCCAGTGACCAGTATGAGAGAGTGAGAGCGATAACACCAAATTTAACACACCTGCTCCCCATTCACACCCGAGACCTTGTAACACTAACGAGTCACATGAAAAGATAGAATAAAATATTTGCAAAAATGTGAGGGGTGAACTCACTTTTGTGAGATACTGTATCACTTTTATGTAAAGCAATGTTAGCGGCTAATTAGCCGCCGGAAGTGGTGGGAGGGGGTCCCCATTGCCGTCCACTGACCTCCTGAGCTTTCCCCTTCCCTAGGTCTCTTGTCATGTTTTTGGGGTTGTGTTCGATATGTACAAAGAGAGATCACACAAATACTTAAAAATATAACATTTATTACAAGTAATGACAGATACACATAAAGATAAAATCAAGAATACTTAACTAAAGGTGCTTGTTTCCCGCCATGGGTCCCTTTCATGGCATAGGTGACCAGGACCATACACATGCCTCATGGCTGTTCTTGGTGAGACTGACTCATATAGGTTTTTGCTGTGGTAATATAGAACTTGTATAAGGGAAAAGCCCACCCCCCAGCCAACACCCTGGTAAGCAACAATATGACCTTTGCATTCCTGAGGAGAAGGGGCTAGCTTGACCATCTAAGGCAGTTCAAATGCCAATAAGTTGAGTCATGCAAGGTAACCAGGATATTAGAGGCTAATAGATATATGTGAGGCCAACCTTAATGAGGAATATGAAATATGCAATTTCCCCAACACAAGGGGAACCTGGGATTGCAGCCAGAAGGTCCCCGATGATCTCTATGGTATAGGAAACCGCAAGCGACAAGCATTTCCCTCACTTCCGGTTTCCTATCAGATCATTGGGGACCCTCCAGTCCTTGACTATCTCTATGGTCAACCAGGCGGATTCTGGGAGAACAGAAGGGTAGTGGGAGGTGGGGGGCACTCCCACTGCCTGTAAAAAGCGATCCTACAGCTAACTAGCCGCTAGCATCGCTTTTACAAAAAACAGACTCGCCGGCAGAAAATAAAGATCCTGGGAGCCAAGAATCCTGCCAGTACAACCACTGCAACTCAAGGGCGTCCTTGGGTGGCAAGTGGTTAAGCGGCAGGGAGAAGCAGCGGTTCAGTTGGCGGGAGCCGGGGGCATTTTTTTTTTTCTTTTTAATAGTGATTGTCAATGAATCTACATCAGGGGACTTTAACCACCTGTGGACTGCCCACCGTACATTTACTGCGGCAGGACCACCACTCTGCGCCAGATCACGCACCCAGTATGTAATGTGGAAAACAAGACAGACCTTTGCCTTCCCCTAGTCAAAGCACCTCCCCCCACAGTGAGTAAGCGCAGGCTAGGCACACCTTTAACTCTTTGATCTCCTCTGATGCAAACCCCTTCCCAATCAGTGTCATTAGTACAGTGACAGTGCATATTTTTAGCACTGATCGCTATAGTAGTGTCACTGGTCCCCAAAAAGTGTCAGTTACTAGTAAAAAAAGAAAGATGTAGTGTACATATATTTGTCATACAGTTTTGTAGTGTACATAGATTTGTCATACAGTTTGTAGTGTACATAGATTTGTCATACAGTTTATAGTGTACATAGATTTGTCATACAGTTTGTAGTGTACATAGATTTGCAAAACAATGGGATAAAGCAATATTCCTGAACTTTGTTTTATCTCATGGTTACTGTGACGTTGTGTGAATGCATCAGTGCAGTGCATGTTATCGCAGAGCTTGGATTTATTGAATGAGTTTACCAAAAATGTAAATATACAGCCTCGTGCTACATAACTAAGCGCTATTTCATGCTGAAAAAACTAAATTTAAACGTAATCCTAAATAGAAAACTATCTTTAGATAGATTTTTACTTAAAAAGCATTTTATTAAAATTAAAATTCAATAAAAATAAAACAAAATCGATTTTTAAATAAAAAAAAAATCAGATTTAAATAAAAAGAATCTGATTTATTTTCTAAAAAATTTTTATTTTTTTTTTATCTACCGTGCACAGATATGATTCATGCTGAATAAACTAAATTTAAACTTAATCTTAAATAGAAAACTATCTTTAGATAGATTTTTACTTAACCTCTTCCTTACTGGGCACTTAAACCCCCCCCCTCCTGCCCAAACCAATTTTCGGCTTTCAGCGCTATCGCATTTTGAATGACAATTGCGTGGTCGTGCGACGTTGTAACCAAATAAAATTGATGTCCTTTTTTTCCCCACAAATAAAGCTCTTTTGGTGGTATTTGATCACCTCTGCAGTTTTTATTTTTTGCGCTATAAACAAAGAGCGATGATTTTGAAAAAAGAACAATATTTTTTACTTTTTGCTCTAATAAATATCCAAAAATAAAATATAAAAAAAATAATTATTCATCAGTATTGGCCGATTTATATTCTACATATTTTTGGTAAAAAAAAATCGCAATCGGCGTTAATTGATTGGTTTGCGTAAAAGTTATCGCATCTACAAACTATGGTAATTGATTTATGGCGGTTTTATTATTATTTTTTTTTTACTGGTAATGGCGGCAATCTGCGATTTTTATTTTTGGACTTTGATATTGGGGCGGACATGTCGGACATTTTTGACACTTTTTTGGGACCAATGACATTTATACAGCGATCAGAAATTTGAATGTCCATTGATTACTGTGTATATTTCATTGGAAGTGAAGGGGTTAACCTGCAGGGGGCAGTGAAGGGGTTAACAGTGTTCCCTGGGTGTGTTCTATCTGTGGGGGGGATGGATTGGCAGGGACATAACAAATCTAACTGATCCCAGTGACCAGTAGATCTGCTTGTCCCCCTCTCACAGAACGGAGAACCGCCGTGTATACATTGGCGGTTCCCCGTTCTGCAGCTCCGCAGGCGATCGCGGGTCAGGAGCGGACATCGAGTCCGCCCGACCCATGGGCACGCCCATGCAGCGTGCGGCGGCCGCGCGCGCCGCCGCCTGTGAATGCGCGCCGGGGGCGTGCAAAGGGGAGGACGTCAATAGACGTCCTCCCGGAGATTGAGATCCGTGCTGTAGCCGTCTTTTGTCTATAGCGCGGATCTCAACAGGTTAAAAAGCATTTAAAAAAAAAAAAAAAAAAACGATTTTTAAATCAAAAAAATCTGATTTATTTATTTTTTTAAAAATATAAATTTTATTTTTTTATCCACCCTGCACAGATATGAACGGTACTCACTGGAAATCACGGAGTAAGGCTTGTTATGCGACTTTGCAGTCTCAAGTTGCAAGACAAGTCACACAAGTGTGAAAGGGGCCTTACTCGAGTTTTCCTTTTTATTAACAAGAAATTCTGTTTTCCAGGTCGGCAGGTTCTGCTGGGATCAGAGCGCCACCGCTTTCCAGAGTATGGGACGACTGCTGGAGCCGCACTTCTACCTGGGAGATAAGATACCTAGGGTGATTCTCTTAACCTTATTGCAATGTTATTGGGGGGGGTTTACAAATAAATGGAACATTAATCAGCGCAAGGAACAAAAAAACAAAAACAAAAAAAATAAAAAAATAAAATAAAAATAAATATATATATATATATATATATATATATATATATATATATATATATATATATATACACTAAACTATTAGCAGCTGAACACTCTAGGTCAATATTCCAAACCCTAGTGCCAGTATATACAAGAAATAACAGTGCAGAGCTCACTAAAAGCTAAAATGTAATATATTAAGTAAAAAATTCCATAGTCCATGATTCAGAGAGATAAATTGCAGGACAGGGATCCACCACAGGGAGACAGTTGACCTCAATGGAATGGATTCAAGACCACGTGAAAAATCCTCCACCGTAGATCACACAGGCCACTCACCTCCTTGCATGGACCCCAGGGTGAACCAGACAGGTCATTCAAGCCTTTCTCACAGCTGGGAGAGAGATAGATAGCTCTTATGTGCTGATCCTCTTGATCCTAGGTTCCTCAGTCCAGCATAACAACCTCATAAAGCCATAGATGTTCCGATATATGCAACGTAAAAAGAGATCTAGTGCTCTCTGTATAATGTCACAATTAATTGTATAAAAATAAATGCACTTAGACCAAGTTCCTAAACATGTATACTCCGCGATGTGTGTGGTGACATTCAGCTATAGGTGGCTGCTGCTGGCGTGACGTGCACCTCCCGGTTTCCCGCACGCTTATCGTCCTAGGCGGGACTTCTTCAGATCTGCTGAAGAAGTCCCGCCTAGGACGATACGCAAACCGGGAGGTGCACGTCATGCCAGCAGCAGCCATCTATAGCTGAATGTCACCACACACATCGCGGAGTATACATGTTTAGGAACTTGGCACTTGGTCTAAGTGCATTTATTTTTATACAATTAATTGTGAAATTATACAGAGAGCACTAGATCTCTTTTTACGTTACATATATCGGAACATCTATGGCTTTATGAGGTTGTTATGGCTGAGTCAGCCACTCACCTGTCCCTCGCTCCAGCGATGTGGTTGCCCGCTGCGTCGCTCTTCTTCCCGTCCCCTCAGCAGTCCCGGCATCACAAGTGAGGGCACTCGGCTTTGGCTTCAAATTGCCCCCCTTAGTATTAACCCCTTCCCTGCCAGTGACCTTTATACAGTAATCAGTGGCTATTTTTAGATCTGATCACTGTATAAATGTCATTGGTCCCAAAAAATGTCAAAAGTGTCCGATCTGTCCGCCCCAATATTGCAATCCCTATAAAAATCGCAGATCGCTGCCATTACTAGTAAAAAAAATAATAAAAATGCCATAAATCCTCATAGTTTGTTGACATGATAACTTTTGCTTAAACCAATCAATAAACGCCTTTTTGCAATTTTATTTACGAAAAATATGTAGAATAATATATTTTGGCCAAAACTGAGGAATACATTTTTTTTTATGTACTTTTTTTTGGATATTTATTATAGCAAAAAGTAAAAAATATTTTTTTTTTTTTTCAAAATTGTCGCTCTTTGTTTATAGCGCAAAAATTTAAAACCGCAGAGGGGATCAAATACCACCAAATGAAAGCTCTATTTGTGGGGAAATGGGGCGTCAATTTCGTTTGGGTACAACGTCGCACGACCGTTGTACCCAAACTAAATTTGCGTCCTTTTTTTCCCACAAATAGAGCTTTCTTTTGGTGGTATTTGATCCCCTCTGCGTCATTTCTGATCACCGCTATAAACAAAAAAAGAGCGACAATTTTGCAAAGAAAAAACATATTTTTTTTACTTTTTGCTAAAATATATAAAAAACAAATTTATTCATCAGTTTTGGCCGATTTTATATTCTTCCTCATATTTTTGGTAAAAAAAAACCACAATCGGCGTTTATTGATTGGTTTGTGCAAAAGTTGCTGCGTTTACAAACCATGAGAATTAATTTCTGGGGTTTATTTTTTACTGGTAACTGGTTCCCGACCGGCTTGCGTACATTTACTGCTGCAGAGTGATGCTGTCCCATGAATCGCCCTTTATAAACGGCCGCGGCTTGGGCGGACTCTATCTCCGCTGGCGAGCTGCGATTGCCTACCAGAGACGAAGAACGGGGAACCGCTGATGCAAACATAGCGGTTCCCCGATCTGTCACTGGGATCAGTTAGATCTCTGATGCCCCTGGCAGCCCAGCCCCCTCACAGTTAGAACACGCCTAGGGAACACAGTTAACCCCTTCACTGCCAATGACATTTATACAGTAATCAGTGGATGTTTAAATTTCTGATCGCTGTATAAATGTCATTGGTCCCAAAAAAGTGTCAAAAATGTCCGACATGTCCGCCGCAATATCAAAGTACCGATAAAAATCACATTGCCGTCGCTACTAGTAAAAAAAAAAAAAAGTAAAAATGCCAGAAATTAATTCTCATGGTTTGTAAACGCAGCAACTTATAGAGCAAACCTATCAATAAATGCCGAGCGCATTTTTTTTTTACAGTAAATACGTAGAAGAATACAAATTGTCCACAAATGATGAATACATTTTTTTTTTTGTATTTGTATTTTAGCAAAAAGTAAGAAATAACATTTTTTTTTATTTATAGCGGTGATCAGAAATGATGCAAAGGGGATTAAATACCGTCAAAAGAAAGTTCTATTTGTGGGGAAAAAACCATCAATTTTGTTTGGGTACAACGTCGCACATCCGCGCAATTGTCAGTTAAAGTAACTCAGTGCCGTATTGCAAAAATTGGCCTGGCTATTAGAAGAGAAGTATGTGGAGTGTTTTTCCCCCCATTATACTTACCTCGGTCCGAAGCAGCATCTGTCCCCCCGCGCCTCTACACTGAGAACCGAGCAATCGAACGCTGCCGATCACTCGGTTCTCACAGCTTCCTGAGCAGAGAGCTGCAGACTATTAATCAGCATCTCTCCGTTCTGCTCCCCCATGCTCATTGGAGCGCTGAGCTGTGGAGGGGGTGGGGGGCGGCCGTCTCAGGCTCTCGGCGGCTCGCTGAGAGGCTGAGCTGGGTGTCTGTCCAGGCACCCGGCTGATCCCGACTCATTGTCGGGCTGACGCGGTGCCTGCACTGATTTCTGTGAAGCTGAAGTCCGCTCTCTGCTGAAAACGGGTCACAGGAGTGCAAAACGAAGTGCGCTCCCGTGATCCATAGGAGAAGGAGCTTTGGCTGGACTTCTCCTTTTTAAGATGATAAAACCTTCCGGGTCTGAAGTGGTTAATCTACCGTAGTTTTGCGCAATTTTAAAGCGTGACATGTTTGGTCTCTATCTACTCGGTGTAATATCATCTTTTATATTTTATCAAAAGAATTGGGTATTGTGTTTGCGTGCACTAAAATACATTAAACGTTTTTTTTTGCTCTTGATATCATGTGCGCAAATCAAATATGTGACAAAAAAAACTGCAACAACCATCATTTTATTCTCTAGGGCCTGTGCTTAATGTGTGTGTGTGTGTGTGTGTGTGTATATATATATGCAAAAAATAAAAATAAAAAGCAAGCACAAATCGCTCCAGCAGCGAAGGGGATCAATTATAAAATATTGTTAGAATGTGAACCTTTCAGAACTTCTTGTTTCCTCTTCTTCTGGATTAACATGCATTTCCATTTGTCTCCTGTAGGGGAAAGTCAGAATGGGCCAAACTCAAATGACAGATATGCTGCAGTCCTTACGGAACGTGCCGTACCATGAGTAAGTCCGGCCTCTGATGATATTATACCTCTCTGTCTTCTACATAGGCCAGTGTAGGTGGTGATTTGTGATTTGCTCCTTGCATGCGTAGAGCTGTAAAATTTCTGGATATTTTGAAGCTGTGGGGAAAAACCGCTTCCCATGATCAACCAGGTATATTTCACTCCACACTAAACAAATGCTTTGGTGGCTTTGTCGGTATGAACGCTCTGCTATATAGCGCATTGTGAGAGCTTTTCATAGTCTGGGTTTAATGACAATTTAATTACAGTTGATCAGAGGAAACAAAGGTTTAATAAGGGGGTAAATATGAACAAATTTAATAAAATAAACTTTATTCACTACATGTCAGGCTGCTTTAACTAACATCCAAGTCCATCCCTTCTGCAGATGAAAGAAACAGAAACAAGAGTAACAATGTTACTTTGTATCTCACGATCTCTGGTCTGATCAATGTTTATAAACAATGTTTCTTTGTATCTCTCTATCTCTTGTCTGATCAATGTTTATAAACAATGTTTCTTTGTATCTCTCTATCTCCTGTCTGATCAATGTTTATAAACAATGTTACTTTGTATCTCTCTATCTCCCATCTGATCAATGTTTATAAACAATGTTACTTTGCATCTCTCTAGCTCCCATCTGAACAATGTTTATAAACAATGTTACTTTGCATCTCTCTATCTCCTGCCTGATCATTGTTTATAAACAATGTTACTTTGCATCTCTCTATCTCCTGCCTGATCATTGTTTATAGACCCTCTCAGATGGTCCTATTGCAGCAGTGATTTCAGCACTATTTACATAGCAGTTTTGGCTGTCATTTTAACAGCAGAGAAATGCTGGAGGGGGTGGGGGGAGTAGCGGGACAGGCCATACATTGCACACCCTGTGCACTTCCATTAAGTTTATTTGGCCCTGTATGGTAGTCCAGCGTTCACAACTGATTAAGAGCTAAAGTTTCCATGCAGATAAGAGTTTTTTTCTGCCAATGTGCCTTTTTCTGTTTAAATGTAAACATCTTTTATTATTCTCTCCCACAGGTGTCCCTTCCCGTACAGCAGCTACCCCATACGAGCCCTCTCCTTCCTCACTGGTGATTGGCTGCAGGATGTGCCGCCCACATTGCTGGCTCAGCTGGTCCACGACGGCATGGCTGATGAGTGGAAGCAACTGCAATTCCAGGAGTCTCTGACAGGGGGCGCTCTGTCCTGGGTGCCGTACCCTGGGGGCTCTGGAGGTTGCCTCATTTATCCTCGTGGGGCAGCTATGAACCGGCTCCGTATCCTTTTCTGGCTTGTTAAAGCGGAGTTACGCTCGGGCGAAAAAAAACAATTAAAAGCAAGCAGTTACTTTTAATATAAGGACACTCATCTGTCCAAGGATCCCGCAATGTCTGCACCCGAAGCGGACCCGTCCCTCGGCTCCGGGTGCAGGCGCCCACATTCTAACTAAGGGAAACAGGAAGTGAAGCCTCGCGGATTCACAGCTGGTTTCCTACTGAGCATGCTCGAGTCTTGCTGCGCTTTCCTAATGGTCCGTGCTTTTTTTCTGGGACCTGTGTGTTTCCCAGAAGGCGGGAGGGAAGGGGGCGCGGACATTGCGTAGATTGCTGGCAATTGTGCGGCGATCTTTCCCCATAAGTGGGATCGAATACCTGGTTTTGACAGGTATCCCCTCCCCCCTGAAAGGTGGCAAATGTGGCACCGGGGAGGGCAATCCGATCAGCGGAAGTTCCATTTTTGGGTGGAGCTCCGCTTTAAAGTTTGTGTGCCAGGCCCACCCACACCCTGTAACTGCATCCAGAGATTTACCATAAAATCATCGATTCAGTGGATTAAAAATTAAAGTGTGCGTCATTAAATTTTTTTTTTAGTTTTTGGCTAAAGTAGGAAAGGGTTACAATTTCTGTCAGTTGGCGTTGGATCCTAGGCAATGCTAGTCCATTATCATGGGATGAGGTGTGGATCGTGGAGTTCGATTGTTGTGGTTAAGGCTGTTCATGGACACCAGGGGGCCCCGGAGATGGGAGCACTCCAGCAAGTGAGGGCCAAGCCAATAGTGGTAGAGTCCTAAAAATCGACATTTTATTAGTCCTAATTTTGGAGTGACACTAGATATTCTATCCAATGCATTTCAGAGGTGATGAAAGTCGTCCATCAGGGGGTTGAAAGAGGATACAGACAGTTAAATGATGCTGGATGTGCCCCAGTAGGGAGATTTCCATTAACTTCCTGTCACAGAAAGGCAACAGGAAGTAAGTAATCCCTATAGTAAGGGAATCTTCTCTAAGGCTGACCATAGATCACATGTGTCCAACACAAGGCCCGCGGGGCTGAATCCGGCCCTTCAGGCCATTTCATATGACACTTTTGCACCTCTCCTGTAGTTGTGGCATCCCTTTCATCTCCGTCCCCACCTTGTCTCAGCAGATGGCAGCACAGAGAAGAGGACAGAACTCCTCTGCCATATCCTGCAACCCCGGAGAGTGTCCTCTCTGCCCCTATCTCAGCAGCTGGCAGCAGAAAGGAGGACAGAACTCCTCCGATGGATCCTCCACTTCTCTGTGCAGCCACAGAACCCCCTCCTATTTTTTTGCTTCCCATCTCCTACACCAGCAGGTTAGTTTGTTGCACTGTAATGTAAGGGATGTTTGGGGACTCTTTTTTTATTTATTTATTTCAGGTACTTATATGGCGCCGTCAATTTATGCAGCGCTTTACATATACATTGTACATTCACATCAGTCCCTACCCTCAAGGAGCTTACAATCTAAGTCCCTAACTCACATTCATACATATACTAGGGCCAAATTAGACAGGATCTAATTTACCTACCAGCATGTCTTTGGAGTGCAGGAGGAAACCGGAGTACCCGGAGGAAACCCACGCAGGCACAGGGAGAACATGCAAACTCCAGGCATGTAGTGTCGTGGTTGGGATTCGAACCAGCAACCCTTTTGCTGCCAGGTGAAAGTGCTATCCACTACACTACTGTGTTGCCACAGTGGTGTAGTGGATAAGACTATTGACTTCTCATGGTGGGGGTGGACTTTTGACATTTGATGTAATGGGGGGGGGGGGGGGGGGG
>BLSH010328727.1:92694-117904 GCA_018402905.1 Glandirana rugosa
CAGTCCCAATAAAAATCGCAGATCGCCACCATTACTAGTAAAAAAAAAAATAAATAGTAAAAACGCCAGAAATTAATTCTCATAGTTTAATAAACGTGGCAACTTTTGCGCAAACCAATCCATAAATGCCGATCGCAATTTATTTTTTTTACCACAAATATGAGGAAGAATATAAATCGGCCAAAACTGATGAATAAATTTTGTTTTTTATATATATATATATATATATATATATAATTTATTTTTTTTTGGGGATTTGTATTTTTGCAAAAAGTAAATTTGTTTTTTTTTTTTTTGCAAAATTGTCGCTCTTCTTTTGTTTATAGCGGCGATCAGAAATGACGCAGAGGTGATCAAATACCAGCAAAAGAAAGCTCTATTTGTGGGAAAAAAAGGACGCAAATTTAGTTTGGGTACAACGTCGCACGACCACGCAATTGTAAGTTAAAACGACGCATTGTCGAATCGCAAAAAGTGCTCTGGTCCTAACATGGGAAATCCTTCCGGGGCTGAAGTGGTTAAAGGACTGGAGCAACGTCATGACGACACTTCTTTACCCGGCTGAAAGTAAAAAAGTTTTTTTTTTTTTTTTTAGCAAACCACTTCAGCCCCGGAAGGTTTTACCCCTTTAATGATCAGGCCTTTTTTTGCGATACGGCACTGCATCACTTCAACCAACAGTCGTGCGACGTTGTACCCAAACAAAAATGACGTAATTTTGTTCCCACAAATAGAGCTTTCTTTTGGTGGTATTTGATCACCTCTGCGGTTTTTATATTTTGCGCTATAAACAAAAAAAGGCGACAATTTTGAAAAAAAAAATATTTAAGTGTTTGCTGTAATACAAAAAAAACAAATTTATTCATCAGTTTAGGCCGATATGTATCCTTCTACATATTTTTGTTAAAAAAATACATTGCAATAAGTGTATATTTATTGGTCTGCGTCTACAAGTAGGGAATAGATTTATGCCATTTTTATTTAATTTTTTTATTTATTTATTTTTTTTACTAGTAATGGCGTCAATCAGTGATTTTTATGGCGGCGATCGGTGATTTTTAGCGTGATTGCAGCGGACAGATTGGACACCTAACTGACATTTTTTACACTTTTTTGGGGAACAGTGACGTTACAGTGATCAGTGCTAAAAATATGCACTGACATTCTACTGACACCGTGGCAGGGAAAAGGTTAACGTCAGGGGCGATCAAGGGGCTGAATGCTAGCGCATGGACCGCCATACCGGTATGGCGATGCGTGCTGCCCAGCTACCTTGCCGCAGTATATCTGCAGCGGCGGCTGGTCCGCAAGTGGTTAAAGGCAAAGAAGAGATTTGGGGTCTTTTTGACCCCAGATCTCTCCATAATGAGCACCTATCATCCTTATTTCTTGTACAAGGGACGTTTACATTTATTGTAATAGGAATGAAGGCGATAACAAAAAAAAAAAAAAATTAAAAGGACAATGTTAAAAATAAAAAGTAAAATGAATAAGAAAAAACTAAATTTAAAGCGCCCCCCCATCCCTCCCTGCTTGTGCACAGAAGTGAAAGTATACGTAAGTTGTGCACGCATATGTAAACGGTATTCGCACCACATATGTGAGGTATAAACTCGAATGTTAGAGAGATATTCCTGTACACTTCCTCTCCTTGGGTGGCTATACTCACTCCACCCTCTATGTGTATCTATCTCAATCCAGAGCACTTATTATCCTTTCTGTCTGCCGCTTTCTTCCTCCGCTAAGTTTTCCGTAAAAGTGAACTCCGAGAAAAGGATTTTACAGAAAACTTAGCAGAGGAAGAAAGCGGCAGACAGAAAGGACAATAAGTGCTCTGGATTGAGACAGATACACATAGATGGTGGAGTGAGTATAGCCACCCAAGGAGAGGAAGTGTACAGGAATATCTGGTGAAAATAAAGGGAAAACCACAAAAAAAGAACATTAGTACCGACCCTCATCTAAGGACTGCTCTGAGCTTTCACCAATCCCAGACATGGCCGACGGGATCGTTCCTGGACCAGGATCAATATAATTGGAGATACGTCTATGCGCTTTACCCCTGCAGGGGTGGCGTTCTCTTGACTTTACCTGTCTACGCGGCAGGACTGTATATATATATAGTCCAGGCCTTGCCCATCATGATGGGCATATCTTCAGTTAAGTTAATCTTTGTGCTCTACAGGTCCAGAGCCAAGGCCCACCACAGTGGAACCCAGTCCCTGAAGATATGCCCACCATGACGGGTGAAGCCTTGACTTTACCTGTCTACGTTGCAGGACAGTATATAAAGCCCAGGCTTCATCCATCATGATGTGCATATCATCAGTTGAGTTAGCCTCAGGGTGCCCCACAGGTCCGGGGCCAAGGTCCGTCACAATGGAGCCCAGTCCCTGAAGATATGTCCACCATGATGTTGCAGGATTGTATATAAATCTCAGGCTTAGCCCATCATGGTGGGCAGATCTTCAGTTGAGTCTATATTCGGGTGCTATACCGGTCCAGAGACCAGGTCCGTCACAGTGGAACTCAGTCCCTGAAAATGTTCCCACCATGACGGGCAAAGCCTTGACTTTACTTGTCTACAATGCTGAACTGTATATAATGCCCAAGCTTTGCTTGTCATGGTGGGCATATCTTCAGGGACCCTGTTCCATTGTGATGGACCTGTATTTCTGACCATTACTGTGCGCTTGTAGGAAACGTGTCTCAAACAAGACACTCCATGTAATTGATAGATATCTGCTCAGTGCGATCCATTGTTGGTGGTTTATATCCTTTTGTGTGCCAGTGATCCTTAGCAACATTTCAGACTTTCAGCAAATACTCATGAAGCCCTCCAGAGTGAAGATTCAAGGAAAGCCGGCCGTGTGTGACCTCCAGCAAAGGGTCCTACAAATCGGCACCGGGGAGTTTGACAACAGTAAGTATGAGATGTATCTGATGGCAAATGTTTTATTATGTGATGATTTTGTGAATCCAGCATTGGCCACAGTCTACTCTACCATTCCATTTCAAGTGTTACCTTCTGACCTGCTGAGATACGTGTGGAAAGTGGTGACTTTGAATTTACAAGCTCATAATCGTGTGTTTTGCAAGTTTGTCTTTAGGTCCTTTAACTACTTAAAAACCGCCCCATAGCCAAATGACGTCCACAGGGTGGCTGCTCAACCCTGGGAGGGCATACTATGACGTCCTCCCCTGAACAAGCGGGAACATCCGTGGCCGCTGGTCCAGGGGCCACATGTAAACAAGCCAGTTCTGGCTTTTCTCTCCCTTGTGAGAGTGTGAGGGGAGAGATCAATGCAGCAGCGCTGTGGGCACTACACATCCTGCCCACAGCGCTGCTATGTGCCAGACTGCACCCCATCCAGCCAGCCATCCATGCTCACCCAGCCATCCTCACCCAAACATGTTCAGCCATCCTCACCCATCCATCCATAATCATCCATCCAGCCATCCTCAGCCAGCCAGCCATGCTCACCCATCCATGCTCATCCACCCAACCATCCATGCTCACCCACCCATCTGTGCTCGGCCATCCGCATCCGTGCTCGGCCATCCGCATCCGTGCTCGGCCATCCGCATCAGTGCTCGGTCATCAGCATCAGTGGTCGGTCATCCGCATCCGTGCTTGGTCATCCGCATCCGTGCTTGGTCATCCCCATCCGTTCTAATCCATCCCCATCGGTGCTTAGTCATCCCCATCCACGGCTCATCCATCCCCATCCATGGCTCATTTGTGCCTCATTCATGCTCATCCATACCACATCAGTTCTCATCCGTGCCACTACAGTGCCCATCCGTGCCACTACAGTGCCTATCCATGCCACCACAGTGCCTCACAATAGTGTAATAGGTAGTCAAATTATATGCGTAATTTATGTCCCTAGAACACCTGAAGGTGCTCCCTGCATGTTGGGCCTCTATGTGGCCAGGCTGTGTAAAAGTGTCACACATGTGGTATCGCCATACTCAGGAAGAGTAGAAAAATGTATTTTGGGGTGTAATTTTGCTGTGTGTTAGAAATATTGTATAAATGGACAACTTTGTGTAAAAAAAAAAAAAAAAATGCGTTTTCATTTTCTTTTCACATTTTCCAAAAACTTGTGGAAAAAATTACATGTTCAAAAGACTCATTATGCCTCCCAGAATATACGTTGGGGTGTTTGCTTTCCAAAATGAGGTCATTTTTTGGGCTTTTCAATAGTCCTGGTGCTCCAGGACCTTCAAGAGTGCAAGAGGTAGTCAAGAAATTAGATGTGTAATTTATGTCCTTAGAACGCCTGATGGTGCTCCCTGCATTTTAGGCCTCTGTATGTGGCCAGGCTGTGTAAAAATCTCACACATGTGGTATCGCCATACTCAGGAGGAGTATCAGAATGTATTTTGGGGTGTAATCTGTGGTCTGCATATGCTGGGTGTTAGAAATAACCAGGTAATATATGACAATTTTGGGGAAAAAAATCTTCATCTTGCAAAGAATTGTGGGAAAAAATTACAACTTCAAAAAATTCACCATGCCCCTTACTAAATACCTTGGAATGTCTTGTATCCAAAAAGGGGTAATTTGGGGGGTATTTGTACTTTTCTGGCTTGTTAGGGTCTCAGGAAATGAGATAGGCCGTCAGTGCATCAGTTGTGATCAATTTTCAGTGATTGGCACCATAGCTTGTAGACTCTATAACTTACACAAAGACCAAATAATATCCACTAATTTGGGTTATTTTTACCAAAGATATGTAACAGTATAAATTTTGGCCAAAATTTATGAAAAAAAATTACTAATTTGCAAAATTTTATAACAAACATAGAAAAATGCATTTTCGGCCTTTTTTTTAATTATAGCGCAAAAAATAAAAAAACCAGCAGTGATTAAATACCACCAAAAGAAAGCTCTATTTGTGTTAAAAAAGGGACAAAAATTTCATATGGGTAAAGTGTTGCATGACTGAGTAATTGTCATTCAAAATGTGAGAGCACTGAAAGCTGAAAATTGGTCTGGTTGTTAAGGGGGGTTTAAGTGCCCAGTGGTTAAGTCACCTGACCAGCAGAACAGGATGGCGAGATGTTATGGAGGGCAGTGTGCAGTCAGCACCGGGAGAGCTCCATCAGACTGCGCCTGTATGGATAGCTGACAATTGACAGCACTAGTGTGGCCTGTATATCAGGATTTATATGATCTATGTCATTTAGAGTCCCTTGGTGTACTTTACTTGAATCCATGATTTTAATTGCCTAGGTTACTTTTTTTTTTTTTTTAACCACTTCAGCCCCGGAAGGATTTCCCACGTTAGGAGCAGAGCACTTTTTCAGTTTGGCACTGCGCTGCTTTAACTGACAATTGCGCGGTCGTGCGACGTTGTACCCAAGCGAAATTTGAGTCCTTTTTTTCCCACAAATAGAGCTTTCTTTTGGTGGTATTTGATCCCCTCTGCGCTTTTTATCTTTTGCGATGTAAACGAAAAAAACAAAAATTTTGAAAAAAAAAAAAGATATTTTCTACTTTTTGTTATTAGAAAAATACAAAAGATTAAATTTTAGTCATAAATTTTTGCTAAAATGCATTCGGCCACACGTCTCGGGTAAAAAAAAGTAAATTAGCGTAAATTTATTGGTTTGCGCTAAAGGTTGTAGCGTCTACAAACTAGGGTACATTTTCTAGAATTTACACAGTTTTTTTTTTATGACTGCCTATCTTGTTTCCTAAGGTGCTATAATGGAGGGGCAGTGCCAACACAATGACCCCATTTTGGAAAGTAGACACCCCAAGCTATTTGCTGATAGGCACGTTGAGCCCATTGAATATTGCATTTTTTTGTTACGAGTGATTAAAAAAATACAAAAAAATTACACAAAGTTGTCACTGAAATTATATATTGGTCACACATGCTATGGGTATGTGTGGAATTACACCCCAAAATACATTCTGCTGCTTCTCCTGAGTACGGAGATACCACATGTGTGAGACTTTTTGTGAGCCTATTGGCGTTCGGGTCCCCAAAAACAAATCACCTCCTTCAGGATTTCTAAGGGCGAAAATTTATGCCTTCACCCCACACTACCTATCTCAGTTTTTGCAGCCATGAAATGCACAGATAGCAAAAAAAAAACAAAAAAACAAATTACCGCATTTTGGTCAATGAACTTTACAGAAAAACACAGTAAAATGCACAGCACGATCAAGGCACTGTAGTATACAGATTGTTCACCACAATTACAGATTTACTCGTTATCGTTGACAAGTCTGTTAGTCATAAACAGAGATAAGAATACAAACAACCAAGTGTATATTTCTTAATATTCAACCACAGTTTCCGATCAACTCCTCGAACATTTTTATTGTATATTTTAGAAGGGTAGGCAATTCGACCCAACCCCTGTTTGTAAACCCTCAATGTTTTTCACCTTAATGCATTCTATGCTTTAAGGTGAAAAACCTTTTTCACGTGCAGAAGTCGTCCCCCCCCCCCCCCCCCCCGAGCCCCCCTTTACTTACCAAAACAATCCCGCGGCAGGGACGAGCCTCGCAGCTCACTGGAGCTGCTCCAGTTCTCATTGGCTGGATTAATAGCTGGGGAGCCATTGGCTCCCGCTGCTGTCAATCAAGTCCAGGGAGATAGGGGCGGGGTCGAGTCCCGCTGTTTGTGTGAATACACGCAACAGCAGGACTCGGGAGCGCGCCCGCACGGGTGACCCCAGGGAGGCGTGGTGGTCACTTGAGAAGAGGAGGAGCCTGGAGCACCGCTGGAGGACCCCAGAAGACGAGGTTAGGGGCCACTCTGTGCATAACCACTGCACAGCGGAGGTGAGTATGACATGTTTAAAAAAAAAAAAGCCTTTAAATTCACTTTAAGAATAACCAAAGTGAAGAAAAAAAGAAAGTGAAAGAGAGGAAGAAAAAAAAGGGGGGGGGGTGATAAATGGAAGGGGGGAGGGAAGAGGAAAATATGGGGATAGGAGAGGCCCTTCGATCGGCTCACTCCCCCGGATTTCCCAGTGACTATGAAGCCAAAAGTGTCTGATCCCTATAAACAAAATGGGGGAGCCTGGATCTTCCAATATTTGTCTCCTTGTTCCCTCAAAGTCATAGTGAGATTCTGCATGACCTGGATGTCCGCAATTCTCGTTTTCCAATGCAAAACTGTAGGGACACAGGTACTCTTCCACAAGGCCGGAATACATGCCCTAGCCGCGGTCAGCAGATGCCTTAATAGAGAATTCTTGAATTTTTTGGTAGACATGGGGGTATCATTTAATAAATAGGCTGTTGGGTTTTTACCCAGGGAGACTCCGGTCAGTGTTTGAATAGTACAGTTGTTCTCAACCCCGTCCTCAAGTACCCCCAACAGGCCATGTTTTGGGAATTTCTCTTGGATAAAATAGCTGTCCAAAACACCAAGCCATTGACTCTGATTTAATGCACCTGTGCAAGATAAAGGAAAACCTGAAAACATGGCCTGTTGGGGGTACTTGAGGACAGGGTTGAGAACCATTGGAATAGTAGACCAAAAGCTTTGCAATTTTGGACACTTCCAGTAAATATGTATCAGGGTCCCGTCTGATTCACCACAGCGCCAACAGATTCTAGGGACTTGGCGGATACATTTTATGCAATTTGGCTTGAGTCCTATACCAGCGTGTGAGGAGCTTATAGCACCCCTTCTGGTATTTATTAGCCAGGGAGGCCTTGTGAGCAAAAAGTAATATCCTGTCTTTCCGGGATTGTGAAAACTTAGTTTGGAGGTCTTGTTCCCATGGTTGTAGGAAGGTTAAGTTGTTCTCGTCAACCTGGCTTGTCAAAAGGGCATAAAAATAAGAGAGTGCGTGCGGGAGTTGTTCTCCGATAATGCAAATCTGTTCTAATGGAGTCCGTTGTCGCAGGACTTGGTGTTCCGCTGGTACTGTCCAAAGATGGGCATTCAGTTGCGCCCATCTCAAAAAGTCAAGGTCATTTCGGAAGCGAGCCTCTACATCTCGACTGGGCATAATCCTATGATCTACCGCAAAATGGAGATGCCAAAAGACGTTCTGTCTCCGAAGTGAGCAAAATTTCGGGTCTGTTAACCCTGGTGAAAACACATAGGATCCCAAAATCGAGGCGAGAGGGCTCGTCTCTGAAGATATAGATTGTATTGTCTTAAAAAGATGTTTGACCACACGTTGCTCCCACCGTTGGACGCTTGGTGATCTCCGCAGGGCAACCCCGACTCGGAGACCACGGTAAGCCCATCAGTGTCAAATCGATCATAGCCTGCTCGAGATCTACCCACAGTTTAGGATCCTGTTGTACACACCAATTATCCTAGTTAGATGGGAGGCCTCATAATACCTCCCCAGATGGTTTTGTTTTTGTTAGTGTCAAAATGGCTCTGCGTAGCCTTGGTATTTCTTTTCCAGCCCAAACAAACATTGTAAACCTTCTCCTCAGGTCTATCAGATAACTCTGTGGGAGATTGATGGGCAGCGTTTGAAAAAGATAAATTAGCCTAGGCATTACATTCATTTTTAACCACTTGCTTACTGGGCACTTAAACCCCCCTCCTGCCCAGACCAGCTTTCAGCGCTCTCACACTTTGAATGACAATTACTCAGTCATGCAACACTGTACCCATATGAATTTTTTGTCCTGATTTTCACACAAATAGAGCTTTCTTTTGGTGATATTTAATCACGACTGGGTTTTTTGCGCTATAAATGAAAAAAGTCCGAAAATTTTGAAAAAAAAACACATTTTTATTCCTAAATTTTGCAAATTAGTAATTTTTCTTCATAAATTTTGGCCACAATTTATACTTTTACATATCTTTGGTAAAAATAACCCAAATTAGTGTATATTATTTGGTCTGTGTGAAAGTTAGAGAGTCTACAACCTATGGTGCTAATCACTGAAAATTGATCACACCTGATGTACTAATGGCCTCATTTCTTGATACACTAAGGGCCGGTTCAAACTGCAGCGGGGCGGAGCGGCGCGACTTCGCGCCCCAATCACATCTAGGCGAATTGTCAGGCGACTTGAGTTGCCTGACAATTCGCCTCAATGCTGTGCAAATGGGACCGTTCTAATAGGAGCGAATCGCTTCGCTCCGCATTAGAAAAATGGTCCCTGCACTATTTTTAGGGCGATCTCAGGCGGCTTGCATTGACTTCTATGATAGAAGTCTCCTAGCAAGCCGCTTTGAGATCGCCTGGAGCGCCGCATCGCGCCGCTCCGCCTCGCTACAATGTGAACCGGCCCTCAGGCTACTTTCACACTGAGGAGCTTTGCAGGCGCTATTTAGCTAAAAATAGCGCTTGTAAAGCACCTAAAAAAATCCCCCCCAATCCACCCCAATGTCAAAGCCGGAGTGCTTTCACACTGGGGTGATGTGCTTGCGGGAAGTTACAAAAAGCCCTGCAAGCAGTATCTTTGGGGCAGCTGCACACCGCCTCAGAAGCGTGGTGTGCCGACACTTTTAACCCCTTGGGGGGGTTAAAAGCGCAGTACTCCCGACTGAAAAGTGGCACTATAGCTCCGGTAAAACTGTGCTAAAACTAGCGGGGTTTTACCGCGACCACAGTGTGAAAGTAGCCTAACAAGCCATAAAAGTACAAATACCCCCCCCCCCCCCCAAATTACCCCTTTTTGGAAACTAGACAGTCCAGGGTATTTCGTAAGAGGCATGGTGAGTTTTTTGAAGTTTTCATTTTTTTCCCACAATTCTTTGCAAAATTACTATTTTTTTTTTTTTTTTTTACAAAATTGTTATTGTAACAGGTTATTTCTCTCACCATGGCATATGCATTCTTGCAATTACACCCCAAAATACATTCTGCTACTCCTGAGTATGGCAATACCACGTGTGAAACTTTTACACAGCCTGGCCACATTGAAGTAGTACCTTCAGGTATTTTAGAAGCATAAATTACACATCTCATTTCTCAAACACCTATTACACTTTTGAAGGCCCTGGAGCACTAGGACAATGGAAACAGCCACAAAATGACCCCATTTTGGAAAGCAAACTCCCCAACATATAATCTATGAGGCACAGTGAGTCTTTTGAACTGTTTATTTTTTTTCCAGAAGTTTGTGGAAAAAAGAATGAAAAGGCATTTTTTTTTTAACACAAAGTTATCCATTTATAAGATAATTCCAACACCTGGCATGTACATAGCAAAAATGACACCCCAAAATACATTCTGCTACTCCTCCTGAGTATGGCAATACCACATATGTGAGACTTTTACACAGCCTTGCCACATAGAAAGGCCCAACATTGAAGTAGTTTTTGGAAAATGTGGAAAAAAAATAAACACACTTTTTTTTTTACACAAAGTTGTCCATTTATAAGATATTTCAAACACATAGCAAAAATGACACCCCACAATGCATTCTGCTAATCTTCCTGAGTATGGCAATACCACAAGTGTGATACTTTTACACAGCCTAACCACATACAGAGGCCCAACATTGAAGTAGCACCATCAGGTGTTCTAGGGACACATAGCATGCACATACCAAGAATTACACCCCAAAATACATTCTGCTGAACAAAGGGTAAACAAAAGATTACCTGTGGTTTTAGTAGCGCAGTTGTCCACAGGATGATAGCACTGGTCCAGGCAGCAGGCAAAGGACTTGGTCAGCGACAGCGAATACAATTGTCCAGGCAACGACAGGACTACTATCCATAGTCATTACAGGCAGCAGGCAGGGATACTGTCCATATACAGTCCAGGGTCAGTGCAGGCAGAGATATTGTCAACAGTGCCAAAATATTGGTCCTGGTAGAAGGACAGCGAACGCAATTGTCCAGGCTACCAGCAGAAATACTGTGCATAGTCATTGCAGGGATACTGTCCATATACAGTCCAGGGTCAGTACAGGCAGAGATATTGTCAACAGTGTCAACATATTGGTCATAGTAGTAGGCAGAAACCTGGTCCATAGTACAGGTAGCAGGCAGAGGTGTGGTCAGTTCATGCAACAGGCAGGGGCATGATGGCAGTAGGTCCTACAGGCAGCAGGCAGAAGTGGGGCCTCGTTCAGGGCAGAATGGGGACAGGGGTACAGGCTTCTCCCACCCAAATCTCTTTGAAGCCTCAGAGTCTCCAGATCCTAATCTGGAAGAGAGAAAACAAAAAAAATAGTTTTCTTCACCCCGAAAAACAATTCTGGAGCCCCTCACATATGTGAGACCCCTGTGTTGTGAACACCACTACTCCAGTAGCAGGGTACAAGATCAGTCCAAGAGGCAAAAAACATGGTCAAACAGTCCAGGGTCAGTTCCAGATCAGGCAGAGGTATGCACAGAATCGGTAGGCAGAAGCATGGTCGAATTACAAACAAGCCAGGGGCAGTTCCGGAGCAGGCAGAGGTATATACAAAAGCGGCAGGCAAAGGCGTGGTCGAATAGCAAGCCAAGGTCCGTTCAAGAGCAAGCAGAGGCATTAAGGGTGTGAATGTAAATGGCAGGAATTGGGGATTGTTTTTACCATAATTACTAATAATTTACTGAAGTATGGTAACAGCGGAAACATTCATCTATGCAGAGGCCTGTTTGGGATGGGCACAGTAATAAGTGGTGTCTCTCCTAACTCCTCCACTGGAACACACCTTACATCTTTTCTGACATTTTTAGCCTGTTGGTTTGGGAGGGATTTTATGGGGAAAATGACGCTTGGAGAGTCTGCTAACCACATCGGATCTAATGTTTTCTGGTGGGCCGTTTGGGAATAGAAGGGCAGTGATAATTTCCTTTTGGTAGCCAAGGAAGGGTTGGGGTTTTCGGTGGAGTTGCGGTAAATAACAAACGAGTTGTATATGGCAAATTGAAAAAAATAAATTGCTACTTTTTTGTACCAATGATGTCTGTCTTGTGGCAAGGTAGGGTTCGAGCATTTGGTCGTTTAAGTCAACTCCCCCCATAAACAAATTGTACTGATGAGCTTTTGGATTGGGCCACTCCTTCTGGGGATCTCCACGTAGGTATTATTGTGGATCAAAGACCGCAGGTTTTGTCCCTCCACTTCACAGCCAGAATTTCCTCATTCTGCAGACTCGCCATCTCTCCTCTTCTTAGCTTCATGTTGACGAGCCTTTGAGGAAAGCCCATTCTGTTTTTTTATGGTGCCACATGCTGGAGTGTTGTTCTTCTTGTGAAGGTTGCGGAACAGGTTAAAACTTGTGTAGAAGTTGTCTACATACAAGTGGTAGCCTTTCTCCAGGCGTGGGTAAATGGGCTCCCTAACGACTTTCCTGCTTGGGCCTAAATAGTCTGGGCAATTAGGTGGATGTAGCTGGGTGGCCTTCCCTTCGTACACTATGAAGGCATAAGTGTACCCTGTGGATCGGTCACATAGTTTATAGACTTTCACCCCATAGCAGGCCCTTTTGCTGGGGATAAATTTACTGATTCCCAGCCTGCCACTAATTTTAACAAGTGACTCATCCACGCATATGTGTTGGTCCGGGGTAAACAACTGGGGGAATGTTTCAGAAAAATAATTGAGTATTGGCCGAATTTTATAAAGCCTGTCATAATTTGGGTGATTTCAGGGAGGATACTGGGTATTATCATTGAAATGCAAGAACCTCATAATCATGAGATATCTAGTCCTGGGCATTACCGCTGAGAAGGGCGGCATGGGGTGGGTGGACCAATAGGAGTGCAGGTTATTTTTTTTTGTTGAGGTCCAAAAAAGTCCTAAAGTCCTCCTACTGTTAGGCCTCTCCACTCAAAGGGACAGGAGTAGTAGGATGTTGGGTTACTTCCTATGAATTGATGTGCATATAGGTTGCACTGGGCCACAATTGATGGAAGCATGTCCTCCGTAAAAATGAATTGAAAAAAATTGATTGGGGAAAAATTCTCCGTATCTACCTGGATTCCTGGCTGGGCAGTGAAAGGGTGAATGTTAGCTTCTCCTGAATTAGGAGGAAGCCACAAGGGGTGCTGAAGGGAGTAGGGAAGACTAGCATGGGACCTAACCCTTTGGGACTGAGGTGACACCCCACTGCTACTTGGCCTTCCTTGCCGAGGTACTGTGGTGCTGGTGGATGGCACAGCGGTGCTGGTGGATGGCACAGCGGTGCTGGTGGATGGCACAAGGGTGCTGGTGGACGCCTTCGTCTGGTGGCTGGACGATATTCCTCCTCTTAGTCTGTCAGTGTTCCACTGGTTGAGACTGGCTCATAATTCAAATCAGACTCAAAATCTGATTTTTAAGAGGAATCTGCAGCAGAGAGCTCCCCCGTTGCTCTCGTCGGCTACAAGAATATTGTACGCCTCCTTAGCTGAAAAAGATCTTTTAGCCATTGTTGGTGATGAGCCTGCGCAGATGTGCAACACTATTGGCACTTGTGACACTGCTGACACAGATGGCACTTATGACACAGTGACACTGATGACAGTTATGACACTGTGGCACTGATGTCACAGTAGGCGCTGCTGACACTGATGGCAGTTATGACACTCGGGCACTTATGGTACTGGTGACACATGACACTAATTACAGATGTCACTGATGACACATGGCACTGATGAAAGAAGGCACGGATGACACGTGGCACTGATGAAAGAAGGCACTGATGACATGTGGCACTGAAGAAAGAAGGCACTGATGACACGTGACACTGAAAGAAGGCACTGATGACACGTGGCACTGATGAAAGAAGGCACTGATGACACGTGACACTGACAGGTGGCTGTGATGGGCACTTATGGCACTGATGACACGTGACACTGACAAGTGGCTGTGATGTGCACTGATGACATGTGACACTGATGACTGATGAAAGAAGGCACTGATGACACGTGGCACTGAGGGACACTGTGACACTGTAACAGTGATGAGCACTGTGACACGGATGGGTACTATTTGGACACTGGATATACTGAGATTATATCTCTCACTCACTTATTAGCAGCACAGGCCACTCTCCCTCCTCACACGCGGTCTCTCAGAGGAGAGAAAGCCGTCAGTGAGAGATGATCTCATGTTTACATTTGAGATCATCTCTCATTGGACACGCCGATCACGTGGTAAAAGGGCCGCTGTGATCGGCCATTTACCATGATCTGTGTTTGACTAATGGGACATGGCGATCACAGATCTTCCCCAAAGGTGCGGACGTCCATGGACGTCGTCCCGGCAACCCAGGTCTACTCTGTAGCCGTCTTTCTTCCTCGTGCGGCCAAACCAAGTGAAGGTATCTCTATCTCAGCGCGCTAGATCCGCCATAAGTGTACAGAGAATAGGTGCAAAATTCAACTCAAATATTCTACTGAGATGGCAAGAAATATTGGTACCCAGGTACCGTATATGTGACTTCGTCCATTTAAATTTGAATGATTGAGTCAGTTGCTGTTGGATAGAAACTGATAATCCCACCCCCATAGCTTCTGACTTACTATGATTGATTTTGCAATTGGATAAGCGGCCATATTTATCAAGTTCTACAAGAAACGAGATAGCCGGGAAGGTAAGGATGAAAACCAAGTTGTCCGCATAGGCCGCTACTTTGTGGGAATGAGTATTATTTGTAACGCCCTTGATGTCAGGGTGTTCTCTAATGATTCTCAAACAAGGTTCCAGGGTCAATATGAAAATCAGCGGCGATAGCGGGCACCCCCTGCTGCATCCCGTTGCGTATATTAAACGCGTCTGAAAGGACGTCGTTCACTTTCACCCTGGCGAAGGGTCTTGACTATAACGCATCCAGCCATTGACGCATCCCTGACCCAAGACCTATATGTGCAAGAATTATACACTGACAAAAAGCATGCGGCTAAGGCTTCATTTACACTGTTGCTGGTAAACGGACGTTTAGAGGCATTTGGGCATTTTTTTTTCAGCTGCCCCTGAACTTTCCTCTATTATCCTATCAGTATATATGCACAGGGTCATTTAAGGTAGTTTCCAGGCAGTTGAGTTTAGAGCCTTTTTTTTTGGAACGCAAAAAAATGGGTTCAGACGCCAGTTCAGAGGCATTTGAAACGCCAAACAGCTTGTAAACGCGCCTAAACGCAGCATGCAAAACGGACGTTTTAGACGCCAGTTTCTAGCTGTCAAGATAAAACGTTCAGGGGAGGTTGAAACAACATCCTGTGTAAATGGAGCCTACAATTGATGCAAAAGTCTTGTAATATGTAAGCGTGAACCCATCCGGGCCCAGTGCTTTGCCCGGTTTCATGGTTTTTAGCGCCGATAAAAATTTGACGGTGGAAAGCGATTGGTCTAGTTCCATCGCTATGTTGTCAGACAGACTCAGCATTCCTGAAGATTCCAGATATTGTCGGATCAGTCCCCTTCTAGCCTCCTGCGTCGTTCACGATAAGCGTATGGTTAATTTATAGAGGTCAGTGTAGTAGGTTTGAAACATCCAAGCGATATCTATAGATGTTCTAACCATGGTGTCACCTTGCATCTTAATTTGTGCGATATATGTCTTTGCCCTCGTAGCCCAAAACGCATTTGCCAATAGTTTCCCTGGTTTATTCCCGAATTCATAAAACACCCGCCTGCATCTCACAAGTTTAGCTTGGTCTGTTAACAAAGAGTTTAGTTTATCTCTCAAATCTGAGAGCTGTTCAGCGATCTGTGATGTCTGTGAGTGTTTCTGAATCCTTTCTAATTTGTGTATGTCAGATAGTAAAGTATCGATCTGTGCTAAAACTACCCTCGGATAGCGCATTTGTGCGTGTCCCACAGGTTAAGCGGCGATATGTCTTCCGTATCGTTGGTCGTAAAATAATTCATCAGCTCCCTGGTAAGTAGGACTTTGTTTAAAGGGTCAGTCAGTAGAGACACGTTGAGCTTCCAATGCCACTTCCGGGCTTCCCTCCTACCTAATTCCAGGACGCAATGGGTCGGGGCATAGTCTGAGATAGTGAAAGACTATGCCCCGACCCTTTGGGGCTGAGGTGACACCCCACTGGTACTTGGCCTTCCTTTGGGTTCCACGGACAAGAAGACTGAGGGGTTCAGGAACAGGAAGACTGTTGTTTTCCAAAGACAGGAACTCTTTGTGTTGAGTTCCAGGTAGAAGAAAAATGCATGTTGGGTTCCAGGGACAGGAAAACTGAATGTTGGGTTCCAGGGATAGGAAGACTGCATGTTTAGATATTAGGAAACAAATGTACCCCCTACGTGGGACTTTAAGTAGGTAACTACACCACAATGGTAAAAATATAACAGTTTATTTCTTATTGGAATATAATAGGATAAAAAGGTCTTGTCGCCCAAATGGGGGCAGATATGTAAATAAGCATCACAAATATGACATAAAAACTCTACGAATAGTCATACAGTCCACCAAATGTGCATCCACATATGCTGCAATGAAAAGTTTCAAAGTAGGTTTTTTCCATTGTCCGAAACTTTTCATAGCAGCATATGTGGATGCACATTTGGTGGACTGTATGACTATTCATAGAGTTTTTATGTGATATTTGTGATACTTCTTTACATATCTGCCCCCCATTTGGGCGACAAGA
Organism: Glandirana rugosa; assembly: GCA_018402905.1. Classification (NCBI taxonomy): domain Eukaryota; kingdom Metazoa; phylum Chordata; class Amphibia; order Anura; family Ranidae; genus Glandirana; species Glandirana rugosa. The sequence goes on from BLSH010328727.1 coordinate 109,179, forward strand.
CCTTTTTATCCTATTCTATTCCAATAAGAAATAAACTGTTATATTTTTACCATTGTGGTGTAGTTACCTACTTAAAGTCCCACATAGGTGGTACATTTGTTTCCTAATATCTATACATGTTGGGATGAGGTAACCACCACCAAGCCTTACTGATGGTGGAACCATTACTACTGGAATACTGCATGTTGGGTTCCAAGGAAAGGACTGCATTTTGAGTTCCAAGGAAAGGGCTGCTTGTCGGGTTCCAGGGACTGGAAGGCTGCTTGTCGGGTTCCAGAGACTGGAAGGCTGCTTGTCGGGTTCCGGGGACTGGAAGACTGCGCGTCAGGTTCCGGGGACTGGAAGACTGCGCGTCAGGTTCCGGGGACTGGAAGACTGCGCGTCAGGTTCCGGGGACTGGAAGACTGCGCGTCAGGTTCCGGGACTGGAAGACTGCGTGTTGGCTTCCGGGGACTGGAAATTGTTCCGGTCTGCATGAAAATGGACTGAAACAGTTCCTCCTTTAGATGGAGCAAGCCCCCCCCCCCCCCCTCCTGCTGTAGATTTCACCTCTGCTTTTCTTGTTGCTTTCTCTCCAGTTTTTGTTGGTGTTCGATCTACATATAATTTGGCCACATGGAGTTTTTCAGCTGATGATCCACCCAGCCCTCTTAGTGTTGTGAGAACGAAGACTCCCAGCACCTGCCTCAATGTCAGGTAAGGCAGAGATTGGTTCTGTGTCTGTCTGCAGGGATCAGCTGGGGGTCATGAACAGAGAGAGGGCCCCTGGAAGTACTACTATGCTGCATCATGATGTCTGGAGGACATCAGTATAGATAGATGAGCTGCATGCTGTACTTTGTGTTATCTACATTATGGATAGTAGATCTAATAGTAATATAGTGTTTCCACTGTGTGTCACGTGTCTATGAATAGAGCGTATCCTCAGTGTGTTCTCTATCTGTGCATAGTGTCCCCTCGGTAATGTTGTGCCCTCTTATCTTGCAGCCCTCACCTGCCCGGTGAACTCTGTGTCTGTACAGAAAGTGGGACATTATACCTGTGGAACTTGGAGCGGGGGTAAATATCTATAGTACTGCTTGGAGTTTCCTGCCTTTCTGTTGCTTTCTTATCAGCTCCAGATCTGCATCCTCTATCTCTAGTCTACCATCACCTCCAGATCTGCCTCCTCTATCCCTAGTCTGCAATCAGCTCCAGATCTACCTCCTCTATCTAGTCTACCATCACCTCCAGATCTGCATCCTCTCTCTAGTCTACCATAACCTCCAGATCTGCATCCTCTATCTCTAGTCTACCTTCACCTCCAGATCTACCTCCTCTATCTCTAGTCTACAATCAGCTCCAGACCTGCCTCCTCTATCTAGTCTACCATCACCTCCAGATCTGCATCCTCTCTCTAGTCTACCATAATCTCCAGATCTGCATCCTCTATCTCTAGTCTACCATCACCTCCAGATCTGCCTCCTCTATCCCTAGTCTACAATCAGCTCCAGACCTGCCTCCTCTATCCCTAGTCGACCATCACCTCCAGATCTGCCTCCTCTATCCCTAGTCTACCATCACCTCCAGATCTGCATCCTCTATCTCTAGTCTACCATAACCTCCAGATCTGCATCCTCTATCTCTAGTCTACCTTCACCTCCAGATCTGCATCCTCTCTCTAGTCTACCATCACCTCCAGATCTGCATCCTCTATCTCTAGTCTACCTTCACCTCCAGATCTACCTCCTCTATCTCTAGTCTACAATCAGCCACAGATCTGCCTCCTCTATTTAGTCTACAATCAGCCCCAGATCTGCCTCCTCTATTTAGTCTACAATCAGCCCTAGATCGGCCTCGCCTATCTCTAGTCTACAATCCATTCCAGATCTGCCCCCTCTATCTCTAGTCTACCATCAGCTCCAGATCTGCCTCCTCTATCTCTAGTCTACCATCAGCTCCAGATCTGCCTCCTCTATACCTAGTCTACAATCAGCTCCAGATCTGTCTCCTCAATCTGTAGTTTATCATTAGCCCCAGATCTGCCTCCTCTATCTCTAGTTTACCATCGGCTAAAGATCTGCCTCATGTATCTCTAGTCTACAATCAGCCCCAGATCTGCCTCCTCTATCTAGTCTACAATCAGCCCCAGATCTGCCTTCTCTATCTAGTCTACAATCAGCCCCAGATCTGCCTCCTCTATCTCTAGCCTACAATCAGCCCCAGATCTGCCACCTCTATCTCTGGCCTACAATCAGCCCCAGATCTGCCTCCTCTATCTAGTCTACAATCAGCCCCAGATCTGCCTCTTCTATCTCTAGTCTACAATTAGCTCCAGATCTGCCTCCTCTATCTCTGGCCTACAGTCAACTTCAGATTTGCCTCATCTAACTCCAATCCACAATAAGCTTTCTTTACATTTTATGCTAGGCTCATGATCAACCTCCTCTATCCCTGCTAAAATCAGATCTCACCCGGCACCCCCTCTGACCCTAACCCCTGTCCTTGATCACCTCCATGTTAATTACTGCTTAGCCCGCAGTCAGTTGTCACTTCTGTGTCAGTCCTCCACCCTTTTGCCATGGTCAGCTTCTGCTCTGCCTCTGTGCTCTCCTTGTTCATAATCAGTTGCCATGCTGCCTCCTCTCTATAACCAGCTAATGCCTGATACTCTGTCTCTGCATCTTACTGCCCACCTACGTGTCCTTCTATCCTGTCCTGTTCTTTTCTTTTTGTGATGAGCTCAGATGTGTTCAAATCCTTGTCCGACACCAGCTGAGCGATCCCTCCACAAAGAGGTCACTGTACTGGGCCAATAGCAAGGTGGCATTCACTGCCCTGCAGCCGCACATATACGCACCCCTTGTATACATGTGGCTATGGAGTGGCGAATGCTTCGGCAAAGATTAGAACACGTCTGAGCTCATCCCTACTCTCTATGATCAGCCATTACTCTGCCACAGCCTGGCACTACCCATTTTCCACTCCTCTCTACATCTTATTGCCTTTTCCTTTCTTAAGCAGCCAATACTGAGCACTCTACCATAGCCTGGCACTGACTGTTTCCAGCTACATCCTTATAACCAACTAGTACTCTGCCATAGTCTGGAACCACCATCTTTCTCTTTTGCCTCCTCCCTATAACCTGCCACCTGGTATGTTTCTACAGCCTTGCTCTTCCCACTGCCTGCTTCTCCCTCCATCCTATTGCCTGTTCCTTTCTATAACGTGCCAATATTCAGCACTCTGCCATAGCCTGGCACTGCCTCCATCCCTTCTTTCCACTTTCCTTTTCTCAGCTATATCCTTATTACCAGCTGGTAGCTCTACCATGGCCTGGAACCACCATCTTCCTTTATTCATCCTTCCTCCCCATAACCCGCCACCTGATACTCTTCCACAGCCTGGCACTGCCCACCTCCCCATCCTTCCTCTACCCTAGACCAGGACATTTTGGGACCCCTGGGTAACATCTGGCTCTTTGGGTGTCCCTGTCCGGCCCACATGAGGTCAGTCATGAATTAGAAATCCCCTGCATCCAGGCTGGCCAGTCAACAAGATGGTGGCTGTGCTTCTGCCCTCCTTGGTCGGCAGTCGCACTTCTACCATTTTTGAGAGGCTTGGGTCCTGTAGTAGGGGGTAAAGCTGCTTGTCAAGTGACTGGGAGGGACCATGGGAGGTAGGCAACAAAGATATGATGCAGCTGAGGGCATGGGGGAGGTGTTGCCAGGTCCTACTTTCCACCCCACAGGTAAGGGGTGAAGCTTATGCCTCCACTAGTCATCCTTAAAGTGTTGCTAAACCCAGGACCCTGCATTCACTATATCTGGTGTCCCACAATACACAGAACATGGAAAAGCAATTATTTTAGTAAATATAAACTGCTAAATACCTATTCTCATCAGCAGTATATAGCAGTTTTGTGACCTCTATCAGTGTCTGGCAGAGCACTGGTTAAAGCTTTTGGGAGGAGATTTCATTCTTCTCTGACTGTACTATGAGGCTGCATGACCCCTGACCCTCTGTCTAGACAGTGCTGATTGGCCCTATGCTGATCACATGCATCCTCACAAAAAAAAAAAAAAAAAAAACTCCTTCCTGAAGGAGCCCCTGTGATGAAATGTGAAACAACAGACATGACGTCAGACACTCTGGGAACCCAAGTTCTGGGGCTGTCTTATTGGTTATTTTCTCCGCCTAAATGTGAGTGCTATTAAAAAAAAAAAAAAAACTCTCCTGCAATACACACCAAACTGAGCAAGTGCAGAATGCCTCCTATGGCTCTGTTCTATCAGGAGATGTATTGGGGACTGCAGAAGAAAGGGAGGATCGGAGAAGACAGGATCAAACAGGCTTTTTTTAACACAATGCGCTGGATTAAAGGGGCTGTAAAGTCTAATGGTTTTTCGCCTTAATGCATTCTATGCATTAAGGTGAAAAACCTTTTCTCAATAGTGCCCCCCCCCCCCCCCCCCCAGAGCCCCCCTTTTACATACCTGAGCCCATTCATTCCAGCGGCAGCTACGAGCAATCCGCTCCAGCCGGTGTCACGGGTCCTCATTGGCTGGATTAATAGCAGGGAAGCCATTGGCTCCCGCTGCTATCAATCAGTTCCAGTGATGTAGGGGGCGGAGCCGAGTCCCACTTTTTGTGTGAATTCACGCAAATAGCGTGACACGGGAGCGCGCCCGCACGTGTGACACCATGGAAGCTTTCCCTGACGGGTCACTCAATGCAGAGGAGGACCTAGGAGAGTCGCTGGAGGACCCCAGAAGAGGTTCGGGGCCACTCTGTGCAAAACCACTGCACAGAGGAAGGTAAGTAGGACATGTTGGTTATTTAAAAAAAAAAAAAAAAAAAGGAGCTTTACAATCGCTTTAACCCCTTAGGTTCCACAGTGAGTATAACCAGCATGATTTACTTTATATACAGACTGATTTTACTGTTGTGGGTTTAGTAAACTTTAACTTCTGCCCTGCTATTGAAGTGACCTCACACACCAAGGGCCGTTAAATATCCTCCCACAACAAACCCAGTTGCTCCTGTGGAAAATGAATTGCCTACCCCTGCTCTATCCTTTCCGCTCCTCCGCTGCATAACTAGCTATTGGCCAATACTCTGCCCCAGCCTGGCTTTGCTCTGCAGTTTCTCTTAATCTCATTGTTTTCTCTTTAGATTGCAGCAAGTCCGTCAGGATGAAGAAACACTTTTCTTCCATGATGACTCTCACTGGAGATGGAGTGACTTCACCTCCCACCCTCGTGTCCTCCTGTATGCTGACCGCACTGGAGTACAGGCTGCAGATGTTCGGGTAAACGCATAAAGGGATTTTATTAAAACTTACCGTAAAATCCTCTTCTCCGAGTTCACTGACAGACGCAGCTCATCATGACGTGTGGGGTTTATGCTGGTCTCACTAGGAGTTAACTAGGCAAGGAAAAGAAACAGTTGGCCGTCCTCTCTTCCCACATAAACCCCCTCCATAGAATAGCTCACCAGTTCGAACACAAGCCGTACAAGAACAGAGCACAGAGGGGTGGGTGCTGCGTCTGTCAGTGAACTCGGAGAAAAGGATTTTACGGTAAGTTTTAACAAAATCCCTTTTTCTCCTATCGTTCACTGACAGACGCAGCTCTTTATTACGTGTGGGGATGTCCCCAAGCTGTGTCAAAAAGAGGGGTGGGTAAACGCTAACAACAGTAGCCAACTGAACCTCGAAGGAGGCGCCAGACGCGCCTACACTGCCGCCTGCAAAACTTTGCGGCCAAAAGCAGCATCCGAAGATGCAAACACATCAACTTTATAAAACTTAGTGAAAGTGTGAACCGAGGCCCAAGTGGCCGCCTTGCACACCTGTGACACCGAGGTAGAATGAGCCGTGACCAGAAAAGGGGGAACCTTGCCCCGAACAGAATACGCATGGGTCACGGTCTGTCTGATCCAACGAGAAATCGTAGCCGACGAGGCCGCCAACCCTTTGCACGGACCCTCTGACAGCACAAACAAGGCATCAGCTTTACGAAAAGAAGCTGTAGCAGCCAAGTACACTCGTAAGGCCCTCACTACGTCCAAATTATGCAACTCAATCTCTTTTGGGTGTGATGGGCGAGGGCACAATGAAGGCAGGACAATATCTTCATTAATGTGAAAGGAAGAAACCACCTTCGGAAGGAATGGAGGAGAGGGTCGCAAGACCGCCTTGTCCCTATGTAGGACCAGGTAGGGAGACTTGCACGATAGTGCTGCTAATTCAGACACCCGTCTGGCGGAAGTGATGGCAACAAAAAGGCCACCTTCTGCGACAGCAGTTGTAAGGAAATCTCCCTGATATTCTCATATGGCGGTTTCTGAAGTACAGAAAGCACCAAATTTAGATCCCACTGAGCCATCGGAGCCTTCATCCGAGGCGCCACATGTCGCACACCTTGTACAAAGGTACGAATCAGCGAGTGCAAAGCCAAAGGTCTCTGAAAAAGAATCGCCAGAGCCGATATCTGGCCCTTGAGTGTACTCAAAGCCAGTTTTTTGTTCAGGCCTTGCTGCAAAAAAGTCAGGACCCTGGACACAACATAAGAGCGAGGGTTATGACCCTCCGCCTCGCACCAAGCTATATAAGCCCTCCAGGTGCGGTGGTAAATCTTGCGAGAAGTACACTTGCGAGCCTTCAACAATGTAGGGATCACTGAGTTAGCGACTCCCCTGTCCCTTAGCACCTGGGACTCAATAGCCAAGCCGTCAAAGCCAGCGAGGGTAAAGCAGGGTGCAAGATGGGCCCCTGAGACAGAAGGTCGTCTCGCAGCAGAAGCTGCCAAGGGGCATCTGCCACCATTTGCACCACATCGGCGTACCAAGTGCGCCGAGACCAATCTGGAGCCACCAGGATTATTGGTATCCCCTCCGCCACTATTCTGCGTATCAATCGCGGAAGCAGTGTTATCGGAGGGAAGGCGTACACAAGGCGGTAACGGCCCCAGGGGGCCACCAGAGCGTCCGTGGCCACTGCCAACAGATCCTTCGTTCTGGACACAGCGGTCTTCACCTTGGGATTGAACCGAGACGCCATGAGATCCACGTCCGGCGTCCCCCATCTGCGGCAAATCTGATTGAACACCTCTGGTCCAGCGTCTGGCGACTGAGAAAGTCCGCCTGCCAGTTCTCCCCACCTGGAATGTAAACGGCGGAGATTGCCGGAACGTGACGTTTCGACCAACGCAGTAACAGAGCTGCCTCCTCCGCAGCTGCTGGACTCCTTGTGCCGCCCTGATGGTTCACATACGCCACTGCTGTGGCATCGACCGACTGAATTCGAAGCGGACGACCCTGCATTCCAGAGAAAAAAGCACAATCTGATTGCTCTCAGCTCCAGTACGTTGATGGGGAGGCGAGCCTCCTGTGCCGACCAACGGCCCTGGGCAGACAGCTGTCCCAGGATCCCGCCCCAGTGCAAAGGACTGTCATCCGTGGTGATGATCACCCACTGAAGGGGCAGGAACGACTTCCCCTGAATCAACGTCGAGTCCCGAAGCCATCAGGTCAGGGACGCCCTGGTCTGGGAGCTCAGGCGGATCAGAAGGTCCAAGGACCGAGGGGACCTGTCCCACCGAGCCAAATTGCTCGTTGAAGGAGACGAGTGTGACCCTGGGCGTATGGTATCGCCTCGGAAGTCGAGACCAGGAGCCCCAGCCCCCGCTCGTAAAGAAGACGGTCGGTGCGACAGGAAAGTATGCACTGCTGACTGCAGTGACCACAACTTGGCTGGAGGAAGGAAAACCTTTGCCTGCTCTGAGTCCAGGAACAGGCCCAGATACTCCAGGCGACGGGATTGAGTCACCGTCGACTTCTGAAGGTTGAGCAACCAGCCGAAGTCCTGCAGCGAGGTCATTGTGATCCTCACATTCTCACCCCGAGCCGAGGCGGACTCCGCTGGCAGGAGCAGGTCGTCTAGGTAGGCTACTACCGCAATGCCTCTGTCGCAGCAAGGCCAATACCGGAGGTACCAGTTTTGTGAAAAACTCGAGGGCTGAGACTAGACCGAAATGGAGTGCCACGAATTGATAATGGAGGACTCCCACTGCAAAACGAAAGAAAACGCTGATGCCGAGGTACACATCCCTGATGTCCAGAGACGGCAGAAATTCCCCCTGATGGAGGGCGGCTACAACCGAGTGGATAGATTCCATCGGAATTTCCGCGCCGTAACATACCAGTTCAGGGCATTCAGGTCCAGTACTGGCCGGACCCCCCCCCCCTTTTTTTGGGGACCATGAACAGATGTGAGTAAAAAACCTCGAAACCTCTCGCTGGAGGCACTGGCACGATCACCCCTTGGTTCGAGTGCTTGTACATCCCCGAAGAGGGCCTCCCGGTGTGCCTGCGGGAGCCCTAAGTCGAAGGGAAGAACCTGACTGGTGGCAGAGTGTTGAACTCCGAAAACGTCCCCCACCCGAAGCCCGGGTGGAGGCAACCCATCAGGCTGAGGAGGTTTGTCCTCCGCCTTTTTGGTTGCGTGCTGCCACTGCCGGTACCCGGCCCCTGCAGCAACCTTACCGGGGTGCGAAAAAACCTCTTCTGACCCGAGGTAGGGGACCCCTGTCTATGGCGAAACTCACGCCTCCGGGCTCTGGGAGGAAGGGCATTTACCTCCTGTGAAATCCTTAATGATCTCACCCAGCCGTGGACCGAATAGACGTCCACCCTGAAAGTGAAGGTCTACGAGACCCTTTTTTGGAAGCATGGTCACCGGACCA
>BLSH010328727.1:139741-157598 GCA_018402905.1 Glandirana rugosa
GTTGGGAGAAGAGGGTGAGAAGTGTGTGACTATCGTTGTCGCGTCCTCTTTACGATCGTGTCCGAAGGTCATAGGTATCAAAGTCCACGACGTGTAGAGTATAGAAGTGTCGTATACAAACAAAAATACCAGTCATTTTTTGTTATGGCCCACTCGACGAGGAAGGTCCTCCATGGCGGTAAGGAGGTTTCGGCTGAACTACCGGTCGTTAAGGGATAGTGGCTGTAGTATCAAGGTCGTTCTACCACGTGGTGGTGTAATACCCACAGTCCAGGCTCGTAAGGATCTACTTGTCAAAGGACCTTTCACCTAACCAGCAACACCCGGTCAACTTACCGGGGGGTTCCAGAGGGCTAGCCTGGGGGAATCTGAAAATAGAAACCCCAGTAGACTTCCGTTAACAGATACGACACTTCTATGCTCTACACGTCGTGGACTTTGATGCCTATGACCTTCGGACACGATCGTGGCTTCCAGTATCCGTAGTTTCAGGTGCTGCACATCTCGTATCTTCACAGCATAGACAATTGCCTTCAGATGACCCCAAAGATAAAAGTCTAAGGGGGTCCGATCGGGAGACCTTGGGGGGCCATTCAACTGGCCCACAACGACCAATCCACTTTCCAGGAAACTGTTCATCTAGGAATGCTCGGACCTGACACCCATAATGTGGTGGTGCACCATCTTGCTGGAACTATGATGTCGGTGATAGGGAATTGCTGGCCATCAAGTCGGCTTTGGAGGAATGGCGGTACCTCCTGGAAGGAGCAGCTCACCCGGTATTGTTTTTTACTGACCATAAAAACAAACATATGCTGTGAAGATATGAGATGTGCAGCACCTGAAACTATGGATACTGGAAGCCTGTGCTAGCATTTCTCCTGCGCTGTTGCTATCAGTGTGTGAAGAGTGGGAGAAGAGGGTTGCATTGACAATCCAACAAAATGGGCGGCACATTGAACACATTTTATAAGTGATCAGAAACTTGTAAATAACTCATGAAAGAATAAAGTTACGTTAAAACCAAGCACACCATTGTTTTTCTTGTGAAATTCCCAATAAGTTTGATGTGTCACATGACCCTCTTCCTATTGAAAAAACAAAAGTTGGATTCAAAATGGCCGCCATGGTCACCACCCATCTTGAAAAGTTTCCCCCCTCACATATACTAATGTGCCACAAACAGGAAGTTAATATCACCAACCATTCCCATTTTATTAATGTGTATCCATATAAATGGCCCACCAAGTAGATCTACTACTCTTCTTCTGATAAATCCCACATCAAAAGGGTTAACTGTTGGTGCCACTCCCAGGGTTATAGTGGTTTGTCTCAGCCTTCTCGTTCCTACAGCTTTCCCTATGGGTCCCCACTAAAACTTTTTACATTATGGAGCTCTTCTTTATCCTTACATATGTCTAATGAAAGCACGACTGATTGAAACACCCCACGCGGAAGCTGTGCAGGTGAACAGTGGAGGAATACAGATTGATCCCTAAGGGGAAAGAAGGCGCACAAAGACCAGCGTTCTGGTAAGTGGGGACCCATAGGGACAGCTGTAGGGATGAGAAGGCTGGGACAAACCACCATAACCCTGGGAGTGGCACCAACAGTTAACGCTTTAAGATGTGGGATTTATCATAGGAAGAGCAGCAGATCTATAATACTGAAAAGCTGGGATAAAGAGTTTGAACTTGAATAACCCCCCCAAATGTTATAAACTGAATGGACCTTTGTGAATAATTTTTATTGACCAACACAGGTGTTGGACACCGGAATTGTTGTAGTGAATCCTGTTGTTGTATATATTTCATTTCATTGTTTTATGGGGTATGGTTTTATGAATATAGTATCTTATATAGATTTATACCGTACATGATAAGGCGCAGCTAGCATTTATAGGCGGAATACAAAACATAATACACAGTACTCTCCTTATGAATGCCAATATAAATTGATATACTGCAGGGATAAGCAATTAGCGGACCTCCAGCTGTTGCAAAACTACAAGTCCCATCATGCCTCTGGGTGTCATGCTTGTGACTGTCAGAGTCTTGCTATGCCTCATGGGACTTGTAGTTCTGCAACAGCTGGAGGTCCGCTAATTGCATATCCCTGATCTAATGAAATATAGCAGCAGCCAATCAGACAGCACAACGCATATATCTAAACGCACATAAAAAAATACAAATACAAAAAATACTATTTGAACGCTGGGTACAGGGGCACTTTATCATAGTCTCTGAAATATAGAATTGTATGTTGTATCTGTTCATCTACAGCTGTCTGTCCCCTACATCCATTCAAAGTGCAGAATTTACACAGGAAAAGCAAGGGGGCGGAGAGTGAGGAGAGATCAGAGCTGATTGGAGGGAAGAGATACACCCCCCTTCATACAGGAACAGAGCTGAGGCTGTCGGTCACAGGCTGTGCCCTCCCCGTCACCTTTTCTTCTCTTGGTGTCAGGAAAACTTGTCAGAAGGGACTCATGCTGATAGCAGAGGAAGGAGGCAGCAGACACAAATTACACTTAATGCTCTGGATTGAGACAAGTACACAGTATAGAGGCAGGGCTGTTGATAGGGGGGGTACTATTGGGCCTCCTGTAAGTGGCCTGGACAGCAGGGGGATCAGCGCAGCAGGACAGGAGGACAATTACAGAACAATGCACTAGTTTACTATGCTCAGTTATGAATGGACACAGGAACGATCAATACTAATTGCTTACTGTGTCCAATTTAGACAAGGAAGGGGGCGGTAAATGACATATTTACCAGCCCTTTCCACTGCTCACCATCTGCCTGTGCAACTGCAGCAGCCGACGGAGCTGCGGGGGGATGAGGGGGGCCCAGCACAGTGACAAGGGGGAAATCAGATGTGGGCAGCCCAGGGAGGGGGATTGATGTGGCAGGACAGGAGGACAATCATAGAACAATACACTGTGTCTGTTTCTCTACCTCCAGCAGCTGAAAGCCAGTTTCTCTCCCTCCTGCTGGCTTTCAGCTGCTGGAGGGAGAGATGCAGACAAAGTGTATTGTTCTATGATTGTCCTGCCACACCAATCCCCCTCCCTGGGCTGCTCACACTTAATTTCCCCCTTGTCAATATGCTGGGCCCCCCTCGTCCCCCCGCAGCTCCGTTGGCTGCTGCAGTTGCACAGGCAGGTGGAGAGGGCTGGTAAATGTCATTTACCGGGCCCTTCCTTGTCTGAATTGGACACAGCGAGCAATCAGTATTGATCATTCCTGTGTACACTCATAACTGAGCATAGTAAACTATGTTTACTATGCTTCAATTTATGAATTAACAGGAGCCTCTGTCTCTTGTTCACTCATCTTAAGTGCAACTGAGGCTACAGAGAAAGGAATATAATAATCCACCCTCAATGCCATTCTCTTTCTCAAAGGTGAGATGTCAGGGGTCTGTTTAAACCCCTGATATTTCATCTAAACCACCTAACCCCCCCCCCCAAGTGTGTTGTAAAAAAAATGTAAAAGATCATAAAAAAATAAAACTCATTTTTAAAATTGTAAAAAGGTAGGCTGTACAGGGCCCCGTGATGTATAACGGCAGCCCTGTGTAGAGAGATATGCTTTGTTTATATTTCATGTCAGGTTTAAATCTGATTTCCGGCCCTCCCTTCAGTCTTGCACAGCAGTACCGGCTCCTCTCCTGGACTGAAATGACTTACTCTTATTTCACTGCACACTGTGAGCTTCTTACAATGTGCATTAGAAGCTGCGGGGAGTCAGATGAAGCCCCCTCCCCCCCCCCCTCACTTCCTGGCTGAAGGACGTCCAGCATCATCTAGTCCAGCCTTTCTTGACTTTTTTCCCTAGAGGAACCTGGTTGAGAATGGCTGAGCTAGCGCTTTTCTCCCCAGCCTGACTGTCCCAGGTCTGCTCCTTTCAGCTAAAGGTCAAGGTTACATTTCAGCTTTAACATATGTTTTTTTTTTCTGGGTCTGTATTAGAGAGATTACCCGTTGCTTCCTGTCCTGACAGGAAATTAGGAGAAGTCTCCTCAACAGGGACATAGACGGCAATAAAAAAAAAAATGAAATAGGGTCTAATCCATTACCCTCTCAATCAAAACATTGAGCATTATTACACCTTCTACAGGGCACAAGCTGTTAACATGATGAAGTCCCATAAACTAGAAGGCATGCTTACAATTTGTTCTCTGAATTAACAGACCCTACTCCAATCATTGACAACGCAGGGAGCATCCATCTCTGTGCCCCTCATCTCCTACCGGTTCCACCTGCTGACCTTCACATCATGAGAGAAGACAATGATGACCTGGAGATCAGCAGGAGGAACCAGTGAGGGCTTCTGAGAACCACCGAGATCAGCACCCCTGGAAGTGTTGGGTTTCCCTGTGGGCTGTGGGGGACCATTATCAGGATTGGAGTGGCGTTCAGAACACTATATTACCAAAAGTATTGGAAGCCTGCCATTACACGCACATGAACTTTAATGGCATCCCAGTCTTAGTCTGTAGGGTTCAATATTGAGTTGGCCCACCCTTTGCAGATATAACAGCTTCAACTCTTCTGGGAAGGCTGTTCACAAGGTTTAGGAGTGTCTATGGGAATGTTTGACCATTCTTCCAGAAGAGCATTGGTGAGTTCAGGCAAACTTGCTTATCCATGTCTTTATGGACCTTGCTTTGGCACTGGTGCGCAGTCATGTTGGAACAGGAAGGGGCCACCCCCAAACTGTTCCCACAAAGTTGTGAGCATGAAATTGTCCAAAATGTCTTGGTATGCAGATGCCTTAAGAGTTCCCTTCACTGGGACTAAGTGGCCAAGCCCAGCCCCTGAAAGACAACCCCACACCATAATCCCCCTCCACAAAATGATTTGGAGAAGTGGCCCATTTTTTTTGGCAGTATAGTGTGAATGAGCATGTTGGGGTGGAGGAACTTGACTAGGCTGCAAAGAGTCCTGACCTCAACCTGATAGAAAACCTTTGGGATGAATTAGAGCGGAAACTGCGAACCAGGCCTTCTCTCGTCCAACATCAGTGCCTGACCTCACAAATGCGCTTCTGGAAGAATGGTCAAACATTCCCATAGACACTCCTAAACCTTGTGGACAGCCTTCCCAGAAGAGTTGAAGCTGTTATAGCTGCAAAGGTTGGGCCAACTTAATCTTGAACCCTACAGACTAAGACTGGGATGCCATTAAAGTTCATGTGCATGTAAAGGCAGGCGTCCCAATACATTTGAAAATATAGTGTATGCAAGTATGCCTTCTCTAAAAAAAAATGTGTATCACAACAAGTTCCATGTGGGTCCTTCAAGCCATTCAGGCAAAAGCAGCCGAGATCTCCCTGTAGTTAACATGGAGTTGTAGTTGGTGGATCTCCTGTAAAGTACCAGATGACCACAAGCAAAAAAGGGACTTCTGCCTATCTTGACAATTCCCAATGAACACTAGGAACACCTGTTTAATCAAACGTCTTAATAAAAGATAATATATGTGTGTATAAAATAAAAATAACCCAAGGAACTGCATTCTCTATACATCATTATTATTAATTTCATTGTCCACCAATAAAATGAATTACAAACCTGAGTAACCTCATAAAATGCCTAATCCCACTATCTGGTCCATACTTTAAAAACAAGACCATATATAGCAGTCATTCTCAACCAAGGTTCCGTGGAACCCTAGGGATCCCTCTGAGGTGGCTAGGGGTTCCTTGAGCTGTGAATGATCTACATCCCATCTAATGGTGCCTGCATATTTCCAGGGCCAACACCACTTGGCAGAGCCAGCGACATGACACCAATGATCATTTTAGCTGTCTGTAAGGGTGACATTCTGATCACCCCTGGCCATGGATGCAAGTGCCATTTCCCACGGATCCACCAATAAATTGCTTTTAGCAGTCGTTCCCTGATTATTACTATAAGGATGACCCTGGGATAAAAAGTCTGAGAAAGGCTGATCTATATAGTATCACAATTAAAATTGAAAGGTTTTTTCTTATGGTTTTATTGAACCCATGGTATTAATTGATTGGTGAGCAGTGGAAAAAAATGGCCTTTAATTGGGTGATCAGTGGGAAGAATGATCCTACCATTGGTGGTCAGTGAGAAGAATGCCCCCTTTTAATTGGTGGTCAGTGGGAAGAATGTCCCTTACATTAGTGATCAGTGGGAAGTATGCCCCTTACATTGGTGATCAGTGGGGAGAATGTCCCTTACATTGGTGGTCAGTGGGAAGAACACCCTTTCCATCGGTGATGAGTTAGAAGTATGCTCCGTTACATTGGTGATCATTGGCAAGAATGCTCCTTCCATTGGTAGTCAGTGGGAAGAATGCTCCTTCCATTGGTAGTCAGTGGGAAGAATGCACCTTACATTTGGTGATCAGTGGGAAGCATGCCCCTACCATTGTTGGTGAGTGGGAAGAATGCCCCTTCCATTGGTGGCCACTGGAAAGAATGTCCCTTCCATTGGTGGTCAGTGGGAAGAATGCCCCTTACACTGGTGGTCAGTGGGAAGAATGCCCCCTTTTAATTGGTGGTCAATGGGAAGTATGCCCCTTACATTGGTGATCAGTGGGGAGAATGCCCCTTCCATTGGTGGCCACTGGGAAGCATGATCCCTTTACTGGTGGTCAGTAGGATGAATTGCAATACAGATAGAAAGTGTATTTTCCCTGCCAAGTGTTGTTGGCCCCAAAACTATGCAGGATCTGTCAAATAGGAGGTCAGTCAACTCAAGGTACCCCTAGCAATGTCTGGAGGTACCCTAGGCCTGGTGATCAGTGGGAAGAATGATCCTTACATTGGTGGGAAGAATGCCCCTTACATGGGTGGTAAGTTAGAAGTATGCCCCTTACATTGGTGATCAGTGGGGAGAAAGCCCTTTCCATTGGTGGTGAGTTAGAAGTATGCCCCTTCCATTGGTGATCAGTGGGAAGAATGCCCCTTCCATTGGTGATCAGTGGGAAGAATGCCCCTTCCATTGGTGATCAGTGAGGAGAAAGCCCCTTCCATTGGTGATCAGTGGGAAGAATGCCCCTTCCATTGGTGGCCACTGGGAAGAATGCGCCTTCTATTGGTGATCAGTGGGAAGAATGCTCCTTACTTTGATGGCCACTGGGAAGCATGATCTCTTTACTGGTTGTCAGTAGGATGAATTGCAATACAGATATAAAGTGTATTTTCTCTGCCAAGTGTTGTTGGCCCCGAAACTATGCAGGATCTATCAAATAGGAGGTCAGTCAACTCAAGGCACCCCTAGCAATGTCTGGTGGTACCCTAGGCCTCCACATAACCTTGGTTGAGAATGGCCGTTGTATATTGTGTGTATAGGAACTTTGTTATTTACAGAAGTGAAAAAATCCGCAATTTAACGCTCTACATCAACCAGTTGATGGCATGTGCGATAATCTTATTCAGATACTGTATTTGTCAGTTCTATCAGTTCACCAGAATTATAAATTATAAGCCTCATAGACACAGGCAGATGTATCAATTCATTGTTTATACATGATAATTAAACTGCGCTGTTATACTATATATTCTCTAAAGATCAATACCAACATCCAAAATGCTTTCCAATAGGAGTTGTGTTATCTTCATGCCAACTCTTCAGAGGAAAAATCAATGCCGTCATTCAGAATGCCTTATAATACACGGCATCCATTGCCAAAAACAACCCTCTGGAGTCAGGCTGGCAATGAAAAAACAATACCATAAATAATGAGCAGGGCAGCCGTATCGTCTAGGAAATTCTATACAATAGGATCTGTATTTATTTTCATTTGATGGATAACTTGGCTTTTCTTTTACACAAGGCCGTGCCGGATACCTCCCGTGCCTCCTGCTCCTTTTGCAGGATTAGTATTAATGAAGGAGCTATGCAAGAGATGTTATATAAAATTGTAAATTCTATGCAATAAAACTGATTCCACTGATCTGTAATGTGTGATAAATACTGAGGTTAAAGTAAATGTAAACCCAACAGTTCCAGAGTCTCTCCGAGCGTCTCCGAGCCTCACTAGCGCCCCCGCACCTCTGGCCACATACAGTACTGCATAGACAAGCAGTGGTTGTGGAACGAATCATCTGATTTTCCATTTCCTTGGGAAACTTGCTTTGATATACGAGTGCTTTGGATTACGAGCATTCTTCTGGAACGAATTATGCTCGTAATCCAAGGTTCCACTGTATTTGGAAGAAAGGAATGGGAACTTTGAAGGTGCCAGACAAACAAGGTGTACTACAACATACTTTTAAAATGTAACTAATTTTATTGAATACATTAAAAAAGTACTATACTCTCTGTTAAAAGAATTGTTTAAAAAAATTAAAAATCATGTGCGATCCATGTATACTGTACAGCGATATTTGCTCAACATGTTTCACCAGAAAGATGGCTTCTTCAGGAGACTTTATGCTTTACTGTACAGGTAATTTACTATAAACAGAAAAATATACATTAGGGGACAATATATAATGGGGCCACTCGACCCTACATCGTTACATTCCATGACTCATCAAAACAAAATTTGTTTAACCACTTCCCGCCCATGCTATAGCCGAAAGATGGCTACAGCGCAGGCCTTAATTGCCCAGAGGGTGCCCATGTACGTCCTCCCAAGATTGCGCCGCCTGCGCGCCCCCTGTTATCATCGAGTCAACGAGACTCGGCTGATCGGAGTAAGGGGCCAATCCCGGCCCCTTACCACATGATCAGCTGTCAGCCAATGACCGCTGATAACGTGATGTAAACAGAAGATCGATAATGGCGAATAGCATGAGTGAAAAAAAAAAAGCCGAACACCGGCTTCTGTCAGAGGGACATCGGTCCCGAACGGGGAGAGGCACTGCTGCTATGCAGTGCCCACCTGTGCCACTTATCAGTGTTGCCAATCAGTGCATCATCATCAGTGCTGTCGATCAGTATCACCTACAAGTGCCCATCAATGCCACTTATCAGTGCAGTCTCATCAATGAAGGAGAAAAATTACCTATTTTTAAAATTCTATAACGAACTATGAAACTTTTTTTTTTTTTTGGGGGGGGGGGGGTTAGCAAAAAAAAAACAGCGGTGATCAAATACCACCAGAAGAAAGCTCTATTTGTGGGAAAAAAATATAAAAATGTAATTTAGGCACAGTGTGGCATGACTGCACTACTGTCATTCAAAGTGTAGGGAGCTGAAACCTGGCCTGGGAAGGAAGGGGGTTTAAGTGCCTGGTAGGCAAATGGTTAAATGGATTATCTGAAGGACTGCTCTTACCCCGGTAAGGTCACCAGGTCAGTGCACATGCACACAGGAGCCTCAGGATCACTACCAATAAAATATCAAGGTATCATAGGAGGACCATAATGTCGCCAAACTGTTATAAAAAATATATGTGTGTGTGTGTATATATATATATATATATATATATATATATCCACAAACATAGCACACAAAATGAGGGGCCATTAGAGAGTTTCCACACACAAAGCATAAATTGATCAATGTTACATGTGATATCAAAAGTATAGAAGTCAGGAGATAATATTTGCTGGTAGTGTTGGACTGTATTTTATTTTAGTCATCCACCATGGGGAGCCTTAATCCAATCTCATAGACATCAGGGATACCTCACACAAAGATAAAATCTCCATGAGTCATGGAATGTAACTATGTAGGGTCGAGTGGCCCCATTATAAATCGTCTTCTAAATACCCTGTACAGTAAAGCATAAATTCTCCTGAAGAAGCCATCTTTCTGGTGAAACATGTTAAGCAAATTTTGCTGTACAGTATACTTGGATCGCACATTATCTTTATATTTTGAAAAATGTATTTTAACGGAGTACAGTACTTTTTAAATGTATTCAACAAAATTTGTTACAGTGTAAAGTCAGGACTCTGTGCAGGACAGTCAAGTTCCTCCACCCCAAACTCGCTCATCCATGTCTTTATGGACCTTGCTTTGTGCACCGGTCCAAATCATTTGGTGGAGGGGGGTGGGGACTATGGTGTGAGGTTTGGCTTGACCCCTCAGTTCCAGTGAAGGGAACTCTTAAGGCATCAGCATACTGTACATAGACATTTTGGACAACTTTGTGGCAACAGTTTGGGGATGGCCCCTTCCTGCTCCAACATGACTGAGCACCAGTGCGCAAAGCAAGACTATAAAGACATGGATGAGCAAGTTTGGGGTGGAGGAACTTGTCTGGCCTGCCCTCAACCTGATAGAACACCTTTGGGATGAATTAGAGCGGAGACTGCAAGCCAGGCCTTCTCCAACATCAGTGCCTGACCTCACAAATGTGCTTCTGGAAGAACGGTCAAACATTCCCATAGACACTCCTAAACCTTGTGGACAGCCTTCCCAGAAGAGTTGAAGCTGCAAAGGGTGGGCCAACATAATATTGAACCCTACAGGCTAAGACTGGGATGCCATTAAACTTCAGGTGAGTGTAAAGGCAGGTGTCCCAATACTTTTGACAATATAGTGTACCAACAGGTGAAATGTATACGTGGGAAACAGCCTACCTGCACAGATCGTCAGTATTTCATCCAGGCTGTAGTCCTCCCACCATGCTCCTTTTCTTGATAATCTGGGAACCCTGGTTTGTAATTAGGGGAAGCATTCACAAACACACCCACTGCAGCCTTCTTGCTGTTTCTCGTGTACAAAAGAATGATATAAAAAATAAAACAAAATATACAAATAGTGCAGCGCTAATTGAGTAACAGAAAATACATATGACAAAATATTCGAAAAGTCCCAGAAATGAAAACTTGGTGAGAAGATCTAGTCCCACAGCCGTAGTGATAGCTGGAATCCGAGGTAGACCCAGTGGCACCCCATACTCTCATATCTTGCTTACCAGAAACAATGTGAGCCCTGTTGGAGTGGTCAGTCTGCGCTCAGCAGCTCCGGTGATCACAGCATTCATCAATAAGTACACCCACAGAAGGGAGAGCGCTCCAATGGAATGACGGTCAGCTCCAGATAGATCCAGATATTTAAAAGCAAAAATGCCACCATCGCGTGATACCGTTTAAAACGTGCTATTTAATAAAACATCAAGAGGTACACTCACATATCAGATGAATAAATCTCACGTTTTGGGCATCACACATGCCAGAATCCAAGATGGCCGCCTCACGACTGGTTTCGTCACAACTGACGTCATCAGGGGCCACATTGTTTCTGGTAAGCAAGATATGAGAGTGTGAAGTGCCACTGGGTCTACCTCGGATTCCTGCTATCACTACGGCTGTGGGATTAGCTCTTATGACACATGGGGTTATGCTCATATTACTAGGAGTAGACTAGGCAAAAATAAAACAAAAGCATAGGTTGGCCCCTCCCAGGGGGCCGTCCTCACCTTAGCATATAATCCCCCTGCTCTGCATAGCACATCAGTTTTTAATTGCCTAGTGCAAGGAGTAGACCTGGTTCCCTATGGGATCTGCGGTCTTTTGAGGTTTCTTCTGATGAAGACTGCTATCAAGAAGCTGGCTGATGGTATAGAGCAGGGGTAGGCAACCTGGGGCCCTCCAGCTGTTGCAGAACTACAAGTCTCATCATGCATCTGGGAGCAATTGTGACTGCCAGCCTTGCAATGCCTCATGGGAAATGTAGTTCCACAACATCTGGAGGGCTACTGGTTGCCTACCCCTGGTATAAAGGATATCTAGAATCCAAAGCTTTCCCCAGTCCGGCCGACACTATGCAAGCTACCCTTAGCGGGGGCCCGCCGCATAGCGCCCGTTCCGTGCAGGCAGCCAGTGGCTAAAACCCACTAGAGCCCAGTGACTGGTTTTGTTCCTGTCCAGGGGCCTGGCCAGCAGCATGCCTCTCTATGGGGAGGCAAGTCTGCTCCGGGTGGCTACCTGCTGCGCCCGTCGGATTGGTGAGTGGACCCCTCTTCCATCCTAGGGGCGCGGAGAGTGGGCACCTCGGCAGCTTCTGTGGTAGCCGGCCGGTGGGGGTCCATTAGTAGGGACACACTGGGTGGTACCCCTTTGAGGATTATCTCCCGTCCCCCCACTCCCCCTCCCCCCGCAGTACCGCACCTTGCACTGACCGTTCAGAGCACTACATTAAGCGGTTCGCCGCCATTTGGTGTGGATTACCGTACCTTGCACTGGCCGTTTGGAGCACTGCATTAAGCAGTTCGCCGCCATTCGGTGTGGATCACCGTTCGTTCGCCGCCGACCGCGCCATTTTTCCTATAAGCTCTGCTTGTGTTAATGGCAGCATCCATTGTTTGGTAACCATGTGGTTTTCAGCCTGTCCTCTGGCGGCCCCCCAGTGGTCGATTTTGGTATTACAGGAAGTGTTTTAAACGGAAGTAGCACTTCCTGTTTCACTTGGACAAAGTGGCTGACGCTCGGTGGTGCTGGCTCTTGAAGTGCAGTGGATTTTTGGGCATTGCTCATTCTGGTCACAGTGCTGAGGCATCTAAAACAGCAAGTATAGCTGGCTCTCCCTGGGTGCTGGTAGCGGTGGGTGCAATCCTCCCAGGTCTCCCTGGCTGATTGGTGGGGCAGAGGTGGTGGTCACACAGTGGGGGTGCCGGAAGGCTGGGATGTCAGAGGCCGGCAATACTATGGCAGGGGTACCTGCGGATCAACAACCCACCCCAGGAACCTTGGTGTCCTTGGAACAGCTGAGGGCGGGGGACCCGGTTCCGGGGGGCCCCAAAAAACGCCCCCCCCCCCTCATTCCTCAGGGGAGGATTCGGATCCAGAAGGCACCTCAGTGGTCACACCTGTGGACCTATCAGAGGGTGAACTGCCCCCAGAAGGCGAAGATGATCAGGAGGCTCCTTTTTCGCGTGATAAAGCGATAGTGGCCGCTCTGATCACTGATATCTGCGACTCCATGCGGCTTGACCAAGCAGGGGAGTCGCATGAGTCCACATATATTTGTGGATCACTTAAACCCCCTAGGTCCCCTAGGGCTTACCCTTATGATCAGGTGTTTGAACAGGCAGTGTTCAAGGAATGGCTGCGTCCACCAAATTCCTTTGCTTTTCCTAAAAGCTTTGCTGTTCGCTACCCCTTTGAGGATAGCTTTACTAAGAGATGGGCTTCCCCAACGGTGGACCCCCCAGTGGCCTGTCTGAATAAGACAACGACCATTCCCTTGGAGGGGTTGCCGTCTTTTAAGGAAACGGCCGATCGCCGCACGGAGGCAGTGTCTAAGGCACTGTTCTTGTTGGGACAGCCATGCGGCCGGCGCTAGTGGCTGCGATGGCGGCACAATCTCTTCACGAGCACGCTGCCACACTGCACACTGGTTTAACTTGTGAGTGTGCACAGGCTGAGGTGCAGCGGGCACAACATTTGGAAGAGGGTCTCCGCTATATATGCCATGCTGCTTTGGACCTTCTTCCCATATTGTCAAAAATGTCTGTTTTTGCAATTGTTATCAGGCGGGTGCTGTGGCTCCGCTCTTGGTCGGGCGACCAGGCTTCAAAGAAAGCTCTTGTAGATCTTCCCTTTCAGGGAGGCCGTCTGTTTGGCCCACAGTTGGATGAAATCATTAAGGATTTCACAGGAGGAAAGAGTACTTTCCTTCCAGAGCCGAAGTGGCGGGATTTTCGCCGTAGGCATGGCCCTGTTTCTTCAGGTCAGAAGAAGTTTTTTCGGGCATCCGGCTCAGCGGGTAAGGGCTTCAAGTCGGGTAAGGCTTCCGCTGGGCACAGTAAAAAGCCCTGGCAGCATAAGTCCGAAAAAGCGAAGGATAAATCAACCTGCGCATGATGGGTTGCCCCCGCCCGACTCACGGGTGGGGGGCCGGTTGCTGGGGTTCGTAGACAGATGGACTGCCCGCATCACCGATCGGTGGGTACTGGAGGTGGTGTCCTCCGGGTACAGGATAGAATTCATCTCTCTGCCCCCAGAAAGGTTCTTCCCTTCAAACTTGGGACTCCCTCAGGGGCGTCGGGAGGCGCTTCTAGGTGCCGTTCGGGCGCTTGCCGAACAGGGAGTGATTGTACCGGTACCCATGGTGGAAAGATTTCACGGGTTTTACTCAAACCTCTTTGTGGTGCCCAAAAAGGGCAGTGTCAGGCCAGTTCTTGACCTGAAGGCATTAAACCGCTTCGTAAAGACGAAGAGATTCAGGATGGAGTCCATCCTCTCAGTCTTGGCCGCCCTGCACCAAGGGGAATTCATGTTCCAGTTTGTCACAGTCACCAGCGTTTTCTACGCTTCGCAGTGGGGGACCTGCATTACAGTTTGTGGCACTTCCCTTCAGGTTGGCTTCATCTCCCCGAGTGTTCACCAAGGTGGTGGCCCCGATGCTGGCGCTGCTGAGACAGAGAGGTATTGCGGTAGTAGCGTACCTCGATGATTTACTCCTGAGAGCAGAGTCTGCTGCGGCTCTGGAGGAGAACAATTACGGTGTCCACGTTAGAGGAGTTCGGTTGGCTAATCAACCTGCAGAAGTCATCGTTGACTCCATACTGCCGGCTGGAATACATGGGTCTGATTCTGGACACGATGCAGGCAAGGGTGTTTTTACCACCAAACAAGCTCCTGACACTTCAGGCAGCAGTGCGAACCCTGTTATCACACCAGTGGTCCTCCTTACAGTTCTGTATGTGAGTGTTGGGGCTCATGGTGTCGACTTTCGAAGCGATACTTTACGCCCAGAGTCACACTCGGCTCTTGCAGAAGGCGATTTTGTCACAATGGGACAAATCTCCCCTATCCCTATACAGACTGATCAGGTTGGATCATCAGTCCCGAGGATCCTTGATTTGGTGAATTCAGGCTCCAGCCCTAAAGATGGGGAACTGTTTTCTCCCCCTCAATTGGTCGATAGTAACGATGGTCCTGAGGAGGGGTCCTGGGTCAGTTCTCTGCCCAGGGTCATTGGTCAGTGCAGGAAGTTTGTCTTCCAATAAATGTACCGGAACTGAGAGCGATCAGACTTTGTCTGTCCCGTTGGTCAGAAAGGCTGCGAGGCCTCCCTGTCCGGGTTCAGTCGGACAATGCCACGGTTGTGGCATATGTGAACCATCAGGGCGGAACAAGAAGCACGGCTGCAGCCGCGGAGGCGGCTCTGATCCTTCGGTGGGCAGAACTTCACGTGCCAGCTCTCTTTGCAATCTACATCCCAGGCGTGGAAAATTGGCAGGCGGACTTTCTCAGCCGCCGGACTCTGGATCAAGGGGAGTGGTCCCTACATCCAGAAGTGTTCCGCCAGATTTGCCTCAAGTGGGGCACACCAGAGGTGGACCTCATGGCCTCCAGGTTCAATCACAAGGTACAGACCTTTGTGTGTAGAATGAAAGATCCGTTGGCGGTCACCTCGGACGCACTGGTAGCGCCCTGGGGTCGGTATCGGCTACTGTAATCTTTCCTCCTCTAAAGCTTCTACCGCGGGTTCTGCGCAGGATAGAAGCAGAGGGAATCCCAACAATCCTGGTAGCTCCGGATTGGCCTCGGCGTCCTTGGTACACCAACGTAGTACGGATGGTGGCAGATGTTCCGTGGCGTCTTCCACTTCGCGAAGACCTACTGTCTCGGGGGCCCATCTTGCAACCTGCTTTACCCTCGCTGGCTTTGATGGCTTGGCTATTGTGTCCCAGGTGTTGAGGGATAGGGGTGTCTCGGACTCCGTGATCCCTACTATGATTGAAGCACGTAAAGGTACCTCACGTAAGATTTATGGAAGGCCTATATTACCTGGTGTGAGGCAGGGGGTTGGAACCCCCGCTCTTATATAGTGTCCAGAGTACTGACTTTTTTGCAGCAAGGACTGGACAAGAACCTGGCGTTAAGTACGCTTAAGGGTCAGATTTCGGCCCTGGCGGTTCTTTTTCAACGGCCCTTGGCGTCTCATTCATCGATCCGTACATTTGTACAGGGGGTACGTCATGTGGCTCCTCGGATACGGTCACCTCTGGCTCCGTGGGATTTGAATCTGGTGCTTTCTGTGCTGCAGAAACCACCATATGAAAAGATTAGGGACATTCCCTTGCGACTGTTGTCGCAGAAAGTGGCTTTTCTGGTGGCTGTCACATCCGCTAGGCAGGTGTCTGAGCTGGCAGCTTTATCCTGCAAGTCACCTCACTTGGTCCTTCATAAGGACAAGGCGGTTTTACGACCTTCCCCTTCGTTTCTTCCGAATGTGGTTTCTTCTTTTCATTTAAATGAGGATATTGTTCTTCCCTCATTGTGCCCGCACCCGTCACATCCTAAAGAAGTTGAGCTGCATTCTTTGGATGTGGTGAGGGCTTTGCGGGTGTATTTGATTTTTACAGCTTCTTTTCGGAAGTCTGATTCTTTATTTGTGCTGATGGAAGGGTCGCGCAAAGGCATGGCGGCCTCGTCAGCTACCATTTCTCGTTGGATACGGAAGACCGTGACTCATGCATATGAGATTCGGGGCAAGGTTCCCCCCTTTCCAGTCACGGCTCATTCCACCAGGGCAGTTAGTACTTCCTGGGCGTTTAGACACCAGGCCTCAGTATCTCAGGTGTGCAAAGCGGCTACTTGGGCCTCAGTGCACACGTTTACTAAGTTTTACAAAATTGATGTTTCAGCATCTGCGGATGCTGCTTTTGGTCGCAAAGTATTACAAGCGGCAGTATAGGTGCGATTAGCGCTGCCTGAGAGGGCGTTTTCTGTTGGGTACAGTTGTTATGATTTGCCCACCCCTCTTGATTGGCACAGCTTTGGGACGTCCCCACGTGTCATAAGAAGGCTGCGTCTGTCAGTGAACGGAAGAGTAAAAGGGATTTTATTATAACTTACCGTAAAATCCTTTTCTCTGAGTTCACTGACAGACGCAGCACCCACCCCTCTGTGGAGTTTGTACGGCTTGTTACGTACTGATGTGCTATGCAGAGCAGGGGGATTATATGCTAAGGTGAGGATGGCCCCCTGGAAGGGGCCAACCTATGCTTTTGTTTTATTTTTGCCTAGGCTACTCCTAGTAGGATGAGCATAACCCCATGTGTCATAAGAAGGCTGTGTCTGTCAGTGAACTCAGAGAAAAGGATATTACGGTAAGTTATAATAAAATCCCTTTTTTCACTTCTGTGGCTTTTTGAATTTTTTGTCTTCTGTATTTATTGTTACTCAATTAGCTCTGCACTATTGGTATATATTTTTTTTTTTGTGTTCAGGTACCTTGACCGTAGCTGCTTTTTATAATTTTTAATCCACATTTTTGGTGGCGGATATTATTTTAGGTTATATATCAACCACTTCAGCCCCGGAAGGATTTCCCCCTTTAGGACCAGAGCCCTTTTTGCGATTCGGCACTGCGTCGCTTTAACTGACAATTGCGGGGTCGTGCGACGTTGTACCCAAACGAATCCTTTTTTTCCCACAAACAGAGCTTTCTTTTGGTGGTATTTGATCACCGCTGCGTCATTTTTGATTGCCGCTATAAACAAAAGAAGACCGACAATTTTGCAAAAAAAACAAATTTCTTACTTTTTGCTAAAATACAAATCCAAAAAAAAAATATAAAAAAACATTTTTTTTCATCGGTTTTGGCCGATTTATATTCTTCACGCTAAAAAAAAATAGTGTTTATACTCCTTCTTATATTTAGCCGGTTTTGGCTACTTTTTTTTACAAAAAAATATAAAAAAAAAACCTAAACATAAAATCGTTTTTCATTCTTTAAACAAAAAAAACGTTTTAACAGCCAGAAGAAAACAAATATCGCCGTTAGTTTTTACTGCGTCGCCACTAGTTTATGGTGGTTTTCTTTCGAGACAAACACCCTTTTTTTCCTAAGCAAACCCATGTTGCAGCGTGCTGGGGCGTTAACAGTCAATTTCGCTGCGTCACGGCTTAGCGTTTTTCCCGAGACCAGGATTTCCCCCTTTAGGAAGGCCCCGACTTCACCA
>BLSH010328727.1:160772-176746 GCA_018402905.1 Glandirana rugosa
TTTTTCTGCCATTAAAAAACTACACGTCAGGCATAAATATGACACACGACAAAGTCAGAAGTCTGACCACTATAAAGTTCAGGAATAAGTTTGTTATTAAGAAACACGAAATTTCACGGGCACAATGTATATCCACGAACCCACTACTTTTTTACTATAAAGTCCCCGAACATGGGACGAATGGCCTTAGGATACTGAGAGGGTGGCATGCCACACCTCTTCAGTTTTGCGCGAAATCCAGATGTTAGGCTGGATACCTATATCACCAGGAGAGGAAGGAGAGCGAGAGAGAGCAGGGTACAAGCCCCTGAAATATCATTTTTTCATCACCCAAGCACCTATATGTAACACGGGCACTTTAAAGCACAAAGAATTATTGTTTGAATAAGGACTTGAAATATCACCAGTCTGAAGACTGAAACAGCACACAGTATAAATACGGACTGCACATCAAAAAATTACCGTCTTTTTCGCACAGAGCACAGCACTTTATATGGACTTTATTTACTATTAACTTATTATGTTTATGTATTATGTAAAATACTTATGAGAGTTTGCAAATATTCATTCTTGGAAAGCACTGCTGAATTTTAACTATTCACATATAGAAATTAGCTTAAGCCACTGGGCTACAGCAGCATATATTGTTTTTGATGTATTTATTTATTTATTTGTTTTATATATCACAAGCATGAAATATGAGTATGAAATAAGGGGAATACTACAGTTCTGCTAGCGCTGTTTGAACACAAACACTGTTCATACACATCACGTTTTTCCCATACAACTGGGCTAGAGCAGCAGCTTGCAGACAGAACACTGCATTTAAAAACCATAGGACGAGCGCTGCCGAAGGGGACACATACACACCTTTCTCTAATAAATAGGGTTGTCTATACAGCTGTGTTACAATGAAAGTGAAACAGATAAGCTTAGCATAAATATCACAGCCGGGGGACCAGAAGTCACAAAACAAGATACAGACCACAGAGTTTCCGTCATCTAGGTTGTGAGAATCGTGTCCATGAACGGAACAAGATTACTATAATTTTCCCAGCACAGAGACCAGAGGCCACCAGAGAAGATAGAGGTCCCATTGTCTCCTCCAAGTAAGTGATGAGAATTGTGTCTAAAAGGGACAAGCCTAGCTAGATAAATATTGCAACAAAGAGACCAGAGGCCACCAGAGAGGACACAGATCCCAGTACCTCCTCCAGGTAAGTGATGAGAAATGTGTCCATTATAGGGACAAGCCTAGCTTAAATATTGCAACAAAGAGACCAGAGAAGATAGAGGTCCCATTGTCTCCTCCAAGTAAGTGATGAGCAATGTGTCTATAAAAGGGACAAGCCTAGCATAAATATTGCAACAAAGAAACCAGAGGCCACCAGAGAGGACACAGATCCCAGTACCTCCTCCAGGTAAGTGATGAGAAATGTGTCCATTATAGGAACAAGCCTAGCTTAAATATTGCAACAAAGAGACCAGAGAAGATAGAGGTCCCATTGTCTCCTCCAAGTAAGTGATGAGCAATGTGTCTATAAAAGGGACAAGCCTAGCATAAATATTGCAACAAAGAAACCAGAGGCCACCAGAGAGGACACAGATCCCAGTACCTCCTCCAGGTAAGTGATGAGAAATGTGTCCATTATAGGAACAAGCCTAGCTTAAATATTGCAACAAAGAGACCAGAGAAGATAGAGGTCCCATTGTCTCCTCCAAGTAAGTGATGAGCAATGTGTCTATAAAAGGGACAAGCCTAGCATAAATATTGCAACAAAGAGACCAGAGGCCACCAGAGAGGACACAGATCCCAGTACCTCCTCCAGGTAAGTGATGAGAAATGTGTCCATTATAGGGACAAGCCTAGCTTAAATATTGCATCAAAGAGACCAGAGAAGATACAGGTCCCATTGTCTCCTCCAAGTAAGTGATGAGCAATGTGTCTATAAAAGGGACAAGCCTAGCATAAATATTGCAACAAAGAGACCAGAGGCCACTAGAGAGGACACAGATCCCAGTACCTCCTCCAGGTAAGTGATGAGAAATGTGTCCCAAAAAGGGAGAAGCCTAGCTTAAATATTGCAACAAAGAGACCAGAGAAGATACAGGTCCCATTGTCTCCTCCAGGTAAGTGATGAGAAATGTGTCCATAAAAAGGGACAAGCCTAGCATAAATATTGCATCAAAGAGACCAGAGGCCACCAGAGGAGATGGAGGTCCCATTGTCTCCAGGTAAGTGATGAGAAATGTGTCCATAAAAGGGAGAAGCTTAGCTTAAATATTACATCAAAGAGACCAGAGGCCACCAGGGAAGATACCGATCCCATTGTCTCCTCCAGGTAAGTAATGAGAAATGTATCCATAAAAGGGAGAAGCCTAGCTTAAATATTGCAACAAAGAGACCAAATGTCACCAGGGAAGATACAGGTCCCATTGTCTCCTCCAGGTAAGTGATGAGAAATGTATCCATAAAAAAGGGACAAGCCTAGCAAAAATATGGCAACAAAGAGACCAGAGGCCACCAGAGAAGATAGAAGTCCCATTGTCTCCAGGTAAGTGAGGAGAAATGTGTCCATAAAAGGGAGAAGCTTAGCTTAAATATTGCAAAAAAGAGACCAGAGGCCACCAGGGAAGATAGAGATGACTATGGGGTCAATTCACTAAGAGTTAAATAACAAAAAATAAAATGTGGTAAAATAATTAATGCGATAAATAAGTTGTGAAAGTTCAATTCACTAAGAATTTAGCTTTAACCACTTAAGGACCGAGCCTCTTTTTGAGATCTGCTGTTTACAAGTTAAAACAGTTTTTTTTGCTAGAAAATTACTTGGAACCCCCCAGACATTATAAATATATATATATTTTTTTTCAAACACCCTAGAGAATAAAATGGCGGTCGTTGCAGTACTTTATGTCACATCGTATTTGCGCAGTGGTCTTACAAACGCAATTTTTTGGGAAAAAAATACACTTTTTCGAGTTAAAAAATAAGAAAACAGTAAAGTTAGCCCAATTTTTTTAAACTGTGGAAGATAACGTTACGCTGAGTAAATTGATACCCAATGTGTCATGTTTCAAAATTGCACCCGCTCGTGGAATGGCGACAAACTTTGACACAAAAATCTCCAAAAAAAAAGCGATCGCGGTGATACCTCACATGTGTGGTTT
Source organism: Glandirana rugosa (assembly GCA_018402905.1). Lineage (NCBI taxonomy): Eukaryota > Metazoa > Chordata > Amphibia > Anura > Ranidae > Glandirana > Glandirana rugosa. Next base: position 163,944 of record BLSH010328727.1, read on the forward strand.
GAACACCGTTTAGATATGCGGGTGCGATTTACGTATGGGTTCGCTTCTGTGCGCGAGCTCGGCGGGACGGGTCGCTTTACATTTTTTTTCTTATTTATTCTACTTTTTTTTTTTAGTTTTTACACTGTCCTTTTCAAAAAAATGTTTTGGGTCATTTTTAGTCCTATTACAATTGGTATCTTTTTTTTCAGCAGGCGATTCTGTGTAATATAAAAGTGGTCTCAGCGGCGGATTCGCCGCAAGATCATTTTTATCAGCGGTGGGAGAGGCTCCCCCCCCTGCCGATTTCCGGTCATCTCCGTCGCTTACCGGACCCACCGGTAATGATCGGTTCCTCTCCTTCAGTGTCCCCCAGTGTCCATGAGCCGAAGCCGCTCACTCAGCTCCATAACATGGCAGGGCGGAAGCGACGTCACAAGTCACTTCCGCCCAATGCTCTTAAAAGGCCCGTTTTCTTTTTTTGCACTGTCATTTTTTTCAAATTATTATTATTATTATTTTTTTGCATTTTAGTGTAAATATGAGATTTGATGTCTTTTTGAAGACTCATATTTAATGATTTGGGTAATTTTTAGTCCTATTACAAGGAATGTGAACATTCCTTGTAATAAAAAAAGCATGATCTGGGGGGTCAAAAAGACTTCCCATCTCATATTTACAGTTAAAAGCAATAAAAAAAAAAAAGTTTTAAAAAAAAAATCTCCCCTTTAAGATCATTGGGCGGAAGTGACATTTGACGTCGCTTCCGTCATCCAATGGTATGGAGTCGAGTGGGAGCCATCATTCCCTCACTCGACTCCAGGCCTGTGAGGGGATAGGACTGTCTCCGCCGCTACCGGTGGCTGCGGTACAAGACAGAGAGAACCGGAGCTCAGTGGGAGGGGGGGCACCTCTCCCACCGCCGATAAAAGTGATCTTGCGGCGAACCAAGACCACTTTTATCTGAAAGCGGACCGCCCGCCATTTTTCGATTGTTCGGTAACTACCTCATGCGGTGATTTATCGCATGTGTCCGTGGTTAAGGGTTGCTTAACCACTTCCAGACCAACGCAGATAGCAGATAGCTACCATAACCTCCATATCTTTTTTTTCAGCAGGCGATTCTGTGTGAGATAAAAGTGGTCTCAGCGGCGGATTCACCGCAAGATCACTTTTATCAGCGGCGGGAGAGGTGCCCCCTCCCGCCGGTTTCCTGTCACCTCCGCCGCTTACCGGACCCGCCGGCAGCGGCAGAGATGATCGGTTCCTCTCCCCCCCAGTGTCTGTGAGCTGAAGCCATTCACTCGGCTCCATAACATTGCAGGGCGGAAGTGACGTCACAAGTCACTTCCGCCCAATGCTCTTAAAGGGCCCTTTTTTTTTTTTTTGCACTGTTATTTTTTTCAAATGATTTATTTAATTTTTTGCATTTTACTGTAAATATGAGATCTGAAGTCTTTTTGACCCCAGATCTCATATTTAACCACTTCCTTACTGGGCACTTAAACCCCCCTCCTGCCCAGACCAATTTTAGGCTTTCAGCGCTGTCGCATTTTGAATGACAATTGCGCGGTCGTGCGACATTGTACCCAAACAAAATTTTTATAATTTTTTTCCCACAAATAGAGCTTTCTTTTGGTGGTATTTGATCACCTCTGCGGTTTTTATTTTTTGCGCTATAAACAAAGAGCGATGATTTTGAAAAAAGAGCAATATTTTTTACCTTTTTGCTATAATAAATATCCAAAAAAAATATAAAAAAGAAAATTATTCATTAGTTTTGGTCGATTTATATTCTTCTACATATTTTTGGTAAAAAAAAATTTGGTTTGCCCAAAAGCAATTGCGTCTACAAACTATGGGAATAGATTTATGCCGTTTTTACTTTTTTTTTTTTTTTTTACTAGTAATGGCGGCGATCTGCGATTTTTATCGGGACTGCGATATTGCGGCGGACATGTCGGACATTTTTTACACATTTTTGGGACCAATGACATTTATTCAGCGATCAGAAATTTAAATGTCCACTGATTACTGTATAAATGTCATTGGCAGTGAAGGGGTTAACAGTGTTCCCTGGGTGTGTTCTAACTGTGGGGGGCGGGGCTGGTCGGGACATAACAGATCTAACAGTGACAGGGATCAGTAGATCTGTCATGTCCCATTCACAGAACGGAGAACCGCCGTGTTTACATCGTTCCCCGTTCTGAGGCTGCTACAAGTGATCGGCGGGTCTCGGGCGGACTTAGAGTCCGCCCGACCCGCGGGCACGCCCACGCAGCGTGCGGCGGCCATGAAAGCACGCCGCCGCAGGCTGCGAGTGTGCGTGGGGAGCGCGCAAGAGGCAGGACGGACGTCCATGGACGTCCTCCCGGATTTTCAGAGCCGCGCTGTAGCCGTCTTTCGGCTATAGCACGGTTCTGTAGTGGTTAAGAGGTCCTGTCATGCTTTTTTTCTATTCCAAGTAATTAGTAAGTAAAAGTAAGTTTCTTTTCTTGTAATAGGAATAAAGGTGATCACATTTAAAAAAAAAAAAAAAAAGTGTAAAAATAAAAAGTAAAATTAAATAATTAAAAAAAAAATTTAAAGCGCCCGTCCCCGCGAGCTCACACACGGAAGCGAACGCATATGTAAGCCCCGCCCACATATGAAAACGGCGTTCAAACCACACATGTGAGGCATCGCGCGATCGTTAGAGCAAGAGCAATAATTCTAGCACCAGACCTCCTCTGTAACTCAAAACTGCTAACCTGTAGAATTTTTTAAACGTCACCAATGGAGATTTTTAAGTTACCAAGTTTGTCGCCGCAATTTTGAAGCATGGCATGTTGGGTATCATTTTACTCGGCGTAACATCATCTTTCACAATATGGAAAAAAAATCGGCCTAACTTTACTGTTATCTTATTTTTTTAACTAAAAAAAATCTGAATTTATTAAAAAAAAAGCACGCTTGGAAGACCGCTGCGCAAATACGGTGTGATATAAAGTTTTGCAACAACCGCCATTTTATTCTCTAGGGTGTTAGAAAAAAAATATACAATGTTTGGGGGTTCTATGAATTTTATAGTAAAAAAAAACAGATTTTAACACGTAAACACCGAACCCAAAAACCAGGCTCGGTCTTGAAGTGGTTAAGGTGGTTTCCTTATAATATTTTACTTTTTATTTTGTTTTTGTTTTTTTTTTCAACAACTATCTTCTCAGATTTATGTCTCCTGATCTTTGGTAATCCGAACTTTTTTACAAAATTCATCATTCCATACTTTGATATTTTTTAATAAATATAGGGCCTACTTTGTTGTTGAAAGTGCTCTTTTCTATGTTTTTGGCCCAATTCCGTGCTGCTGCTTATATTTATATTGTGGAAACTAAAGAAAACTTAACTATATTTTTTGTATAATTTTTTTTTATACATTTTTATTTATTTTTCATGTTCCTATCCAAGTTTAACTTGTAGTAATGGTGTACAGTGCCTTAAAAAAAAGTATTTATAACCCATGAAATTCTCCACATTTTATCATGTTACAACCAAAAACGTAAATGTATTTTATTGGGATTTTAATTGTGAAGTGGAAGGAAAATTATAAATATTGTTCAACATTTTACAAATAAATATCTGAAAAGTGTGGGGTACATTTGTATTGAGCCCCCTTTGCTCTGATACCCCTAGCTAAAATGTAGTGGAAACAATTGCCTCCAAGCGATACTAAAGGTTCTTTTTTTTTTTTTAAATAACAAACATGTCCTACTTACCTCCTCTGTGCAGTTGGTTTTGCACATAGTGACCCCCATCCTCTTCTGGGGTCCCTCAGCAGTGCTCCTGGCTCCTCCTCTTCTTGAGTGCCCCAGCAGGGAAGCACTTTCCCTGTGGGCACCTGTGTGGGCGCGCTCCTGAGCAAGGGAGGGCTGGCCCAGGGGGTAGGGTGGCAATTGCCCACCAGGCCACCCTAACTTACATTTAAAATGGCCAATGGCTGCTGCCCACTCACACTTTTTTTTTCTTGTGGAGGAAGGAAAGAGGGCCCAGGGGCGCAGCCACCAACTAACTGCAGGCAAAGGGGGGGCACCCAGGGCCGACCCTACCATGGATCCTGCTAGGCTCATTGGGTGGGCATGGATGGTGAGCTGATTCGGTGGTTCAATGGGCCACTTGACTGGATTTGCCCCCCAGGTCTATGGCTGCCAGACCTCCCCTGCTCCTGAGTCCTGCTGCTGTGTCCATTGACACAGACAGCAGGAATTGCCCCCAGCTCCCGCATCACTGAACTTGATTGACAGCAGTGAGAGCCAATGGCTCCCCTGCTATCAATCTTTACAATGAGGACCGGAGACCGCGGCTGGAGCTGCTAGGCTCATGCCCGGCGTGGGAACGATCGGGCTCAGGTAAGTAAAAGTATGGGTCTGGGAGTTTTTCACCTTAATGCATAGAAGGGTTTACAACCCCTTTACGAAGTCACCTAATTAGTAAAGAGAGTCCACCTGTGTGTAGTTTAATCTCAGTATAAATTCAGCTGTGCTGTGAAGCCCTCAGGGGTTTGTTAGAGAACCTTAGTGAACAAACAGCAGCATGAAGGCCAATGGATACACCAGACAGGTCAGGGATAAAGTTGTGGAGAAGTATGAAGCAGGGTTAAGTTATAAAAAAATATCCCAAGCTTTGAACTCTCAGGGAGCTCTGTTCAATCCATCATCGGAAAATGGAAAGAGTCTGGCACAGCTGCAAACCTACCAAGACATGGCCGTCCACCTAAACTGACCGGCCGGGCAAGGAGAGCATTCATCAGAGAAGAAGCCGAGAGGCCCATGGTAACTCTGGAGGAGCTGCAGAATCCACAGCTCAGGTGGGAGAATCTGTCCACAGGACAACTATTAGTCGTGCTCTCCACAAATCTGCCCTTTATGGAAGAGTGGCAAGAAGAAAGCCATTGGTGAAAGAAAGACATAAGAAGTCTCCGTTTGCAGTTTGTGAGAAGCCATGTGGGGGACACAGCAAACGTGGAAGAAGGAGCTCTGGTCAGAGGAGACCAAAATTGAACGTTAAGCAAAACGCTACGTGTGGTGGAAAACTAACACTGCACATCACCCTGAACACAGCATCCCCACTGTGAAACATGGTGGTGGCAGCTTCATGCTGTGGGGATGCTTTTCTCCAGCAGGGACAGGGAAGCTGGTCAGAGTTGATGGGAAGATGGATGGAGCCAAATGCAGGGCAATCTTAGAAGAAAGAGTCTCCAAAAAACTTGGACCGGGGCGGAGGTTCACCTTCCAGCAGGACAACGACCCTAAACATACAGCCAGAGCTACAATGGAATTGTTTAGATTAAAGCCTATTTATTTGTGTTGGAATGGCCCAGTCACAGTCCAGACCTAAATCCAATTGAGAATCGGTGGCAAGACTTGAAAAATGCTGTTCACAGACGCTCTCCATCCAATCTGACAGAGCTTGGGGTATTCTGTAAAGAAGAATGGGCAAAAATGTCCTCTCTAGATGGGCAAAGCTGGTAGAGACTTCCCCAAAAAGACTTGCAGCTGTAATTGCAAAGTATTGACTTAGGGGGGCGCTATACAAATGTACCTCACATATTTATCTCTAAAACATTTTAAAAAAACATTTATCATTTTCCTTACACATCACAATTAAGAGCCACTTTGCGTCGGTCTATCACATAAAATCCCAATAAAATACATTTATGTTTTTGGTTGTAAGATGGCAAAATGTGGAAAGGGGTATGAATACTTCACTTCAAGAGGTCACTTCTAGCTGGAGTAATTGTCATGGTTGACATTCTCTATTGCTGCACTTTTGTAAGCGTTTACTTGGAAAAAAAAATGTATTTATTGATCTTGATCTTAAATTTCAGCCGATGTTTGCATTTTATTTGCACTGCACGGCATGCCTTTTTGATTCAATAAATAAAAAAAAAAATACTTGTGTACTCGTGATTTATAATGACACATTTTTGTGTGTCCACTGCTGGTGGAATGGTGTCAACTTTCTGTGGGACCTCTGTGGGTGGAATTAAACCCCTCTCTGAGGGTAGTATTGCACCCCTTCCTGTGGGTGTTCTGTGGGCGGAATTAGACTCTCTGAGGGTAGTATTGCACCCCTTCCTGTGGGTGTTCTGTGGGTAGAATTAGACCCTTCTCTGAGGGTAGTATTGCACCCCTTCCTGTGGGTGGAATTAGACCCCTCTCTGAGGGTAGTATTGTACCCCTTTCTGTGGGTGGAATTAGACCCCTCTCTGAGGGTAGTATTGCACCCCTTTCTGTGGGTAGAATTAGACCCCTCTCTGAGGGTAGTATTGCACCCCTTCCTGTGGGTGGAATTAGACTCCTCTCTGAGGGTAGTATTACACCCCTTCCTGTGGGTGTTCTGTGGGTGGAATTAGACCCCTCTCTGAGGGTAGTATTGTACCCCTTTCTGTGGGTCCTCTGTGGGTGGAATTAGACTCCTCTCTGAGGGTAGTATTGCACCCCTTCCTGTGGGTGTTCTGTGGGTGGAATTAGACCCCTCTCTGAGGGTAGTATTGCACCCCTTCCTGTGGGTGGAATTAGATCCCTCTCTGAGGGTAGTATTGCACCCCTTTCTGTGGGTGGAATTAGACCCCTTTCTGTGGGTGGAATTAGACCCCTCTCTGAGGGTAGTATTGCACCCCTTCCTGTGGGTCTTCTGTGGGTGGAATTAGACCTCTCTCTGAGGGTAGTACTGCACCCCTTCCTGTGGGTGGAATTAGACCCCTCTCTGAGGGTAGTATTGCACCCCTTCCTGTGGGTGTTCTGTGGGTAGAATTAGACCCTTCTCTGAGGGTAGTATTGCACCCCTTCCTGTGGGTGGAATTAGACCCCTCTCTGAGGGTAGTATTGCACCCCTTCCTGTGGGTGGAATTAGACTCCTCTCTGAGGGTAGTATTGCACCCCTTCCTGTGGGTGGAATTAGACCCCTCTCTGAGGGTAGTATTGCACCCCTTCCTGAGGGTGGAATTAGACCCCTCTCTGAGGGTAGTATTGCACCCCTTCCTGTGGGTGGAATTAGACCCCTCTCTGAGGGTAGTATTGCACCCCTTCCTGTGATTGGAATTAGACCCCTCTCTGAGGGTAGTATTGCACCCCTCCCTGTGGGTGTTCTGTGGGTGGAATTAGACCCCTCTCTGAGGGTAGTATTGCACCCCTTTCTGTGGGTGTTCTGTGGGTGGAATTAGACCCCTCTCTGAGGGTAGTATTGCACCCCTTTCTGTGGGTGTTCTGTGGGTGGAATTAGACCCCTCTCTGAGGGTAGTATTGCACCCCTTTCTGTGGGTGTTCTGTGGGTGGAATTAGACCCCTCTCTGAGGCTAGTATTGCACCCCTCCCTGTGGGTGTTCTGTGGGTGGAATTAGACCCCTCTCTGAGGGTAGTATTGCACCCCTTCCTGTGGGTGTTCTGTGGGTGGAATTAGACCCCTCTCTGAGGGTAGTATTGCACCCCTTTCTGTGGGTGGAATTAGACCCCTCTCTGAGGCTAGTATTGCACCCCTTCCTGTGGGTGTTCTGTGGGTGGAATTAGACCCCTCTATGAGGGTAGTATTGCACCCCTTCCTGTGGGTGGAATTAGGCCCCTTTCTGTGGGTCTTCTTCTGGTTGAATTAGGCTCTCAGTGGGTGGAATGCCCCTTTCTGAAGGTTTAAGTTGGCTCCTCTTTCTGATACCACACTGGTTACCACCACCAAAAGGGTGGTGTTAAATATCGCATCGTTTTTAAGTTCCCGTTTTGTTTGTGAATTGGGCTTAACAGACCACCACATGACTTTTAACGATATTTTCCGATAATTTTTTTTTTTGTCATTTATCGCAAAATTATCATTTTTTTTTTTTAATGAATTGGACTTTATTTACCGCATGCGATCATTTATGCAAATGAGTAACATGATACCCTTACCACATGCAGTAAAGCTTAGTGAATTGACCCCAAAATCTCCTCCAGGTCAGTGATGAGAATCACATCTTTGAAAGGGATAGGTTTAGTATACTTATTCCAGCAAAGAGAACAGAGGCTACCAGAGAAGATATAGATCACCACTCTTCTTCCAGGTAAATGATGAGAATCCCGTCTATGAAAGCGAAAAATCTAGGATAAATATTGCAACAAAGCGACCAGAGGCCACCAGTGAAGATAACTGCTCTTCCTCCAGGTAAATTATGAAATTTGCATCCATGAATGGGACAAGCTTAGCATTTTGTAGAACAAGGATTAGGGGACACAAGAGAAGATACAGATGGTTGTGTCTCCTCCAGGAGAATCACATCTATGAAAGGGATACGTTTAGCATAAATATCACAGCAAAGTGACCAGAGGCCACCAGAGAAGATACAGATCACCGTCCTTCCTCCAGGTAATTACTGAAATTGTGTTTACAATTGGGGCAAGCTTAGCGTTTTGAAGAAAAAGGCATCAGAGGCCACCAGGGCCGGGACAAGGGGTGGGCACGAGGGGCGGCTGCCCTGGGCACTGTGAGGTGGGGGGGCACCATAAGGAGATTGGGGGAGGGAACTTGTGTTGGAAGGGGGAATTTGAGGAATGACAGGAGATAAGTATTGTTCAAGGAGGGGAAATTTGGAGGGGGGTTGCTAAAAGTTTTGATTTAGGGGGATGAGAGGAGAAGAAGGCTTGTGCTATGAGGTAGGATTTAGGGGGATTTGAAGTGGGGGGAGAGGATGTGTACTAGGAGGGGAAATTTTAGGGATAGAGGATATATGATGGGAGATGTGAAATTTTTCTTTTGGGTGGGGGGGAGCATTTGAGCTGGGGGGATTTGGGAGATGGGGGGCAAAGATTTGTGCTGAGAGAGGGGATTTCATCAGCGGGGCAGATTTTTACTGGGAGAAGGGGGTTTTAATGCTTAGGGGTAGTCATGCGGATTATTGCTCAGTGTTTTTGTTGGGGGATTTTTGCTGACACATATTGCTCATACATCTGGGGGTGGGGGGGGGGGGGTGGGGATGGCATGTTCGTCCTGGGCTCTAGATGACTTTGTCCTGGCACTGGAGGCCACCATAGTAGATACAGATCATTGTGTTTCCTCCCGGTAAGTGATGAGAATTGTATCCATGAAAGAAACAAGCCTAGCATAAATATTACAGCATAGCATGATATTAAGAGACCACCAGAGAAGATGGAGATCACTGCGTATCCTCCAGGTAAGTGATGAAAATTTGTCAGTGAAAGGAGCAAGATTAGCAAACAAATCACAGCAAGGAGACCAGAGGTCACCAGAGAAGATGCATGTGATCATGTCTCCTGCAGGTAAGTGATGGGAAATGTGTCCATGCAAGGGACAAGCCTAGCATAAATATTGCTGCACAGTGACCAGAGGCCACCAGAGAAGGTACAGAGCACTTCAAGGTAAGTAATAAGAATTGTGTCCATGAATGGGACAAGGTTAGCTTTTTGTAGAAAGGGGATCAGAGGCCATCGGAGAAGATACAGACCACTGTGTCTCCTCCAGGTAAGTGATGAGAATTGTATCCATGAAAAGAACAAGCCTAGCATAAATATTACAGCAAAGTGACCAGAAGCCTCCATAGAAGATGCAGATCACTGTGTCTCCTGTGATGAGAATCGTGTCCATGGAAGGGACAAGCTTGGCATAAATATTTAAGCAAAGTGACCAGAGGCCACCAGAGAAGATAGAGACCATCACATATCTTCCAGGTAAGTGATGGGAATCGTGTCCATGGAAGGGACAAGCTTGGCATAAATATTGCCTCATAGTGACCAGAGGCCACCAGAGAAGATTGAGATCATCACATATCTTCCAGGTAAATGATGGGAATCGTGCCCATGGAAGGGACAAGCTTGGCATAAATATTGCCTCATAGTGACCAGAGGCCACCAGAGAAGATAGAGATCATCACATATCTTCCAGGTAAGTGATGAGAATCGTGCCCATGGAAGGGACAAGCTTGGCATAAATATTGCCTCTTAGTGACCAGAGGCCACTAGAGAAGATAGAGATCAGCACATATCTTCCAGGTAAGTGATGAGAATCGTGCCCATGGAAGGGACAAGCTTGGCATAAATATTGCCTCATAGTGACCAGAGGCCACTAGAGAAGATAGAGATCAGCACATATCTTCCAGGTAAGTGATGGGAATCGTGTCCATGGAAGGGACAAGCTTGGCATAAATATTAAAGCAAAGTGACCAGAGGCCACCAGAGAAGATAGAGTTCATCACATATCTTCCAGTTAAGTGATGAGAATCGTGCCCATGGAAGGGACAAGCTTGGCATAAATATTGGCTCTTAGTGATCAGAGGCCACCAGAGAAGATTGAGATCATCACATATCTTCCAGGTAAGTGATGAGAATCATGCCCATGGAAGGGACAAGCTTGGCATAAATATTTAAGCAAAGTGACCAGAGGCCACCAGAGAAGATAGAGACCATCACATATCTTCCAGGTAAGTGATGGGAATCGTGTCCATGGAAGGGACAAGCTTGGCATAAATATTAAAGCAAAGTGACCAGAGGCCACCAGAGAAGATAGAGTTCATCACATATCTTCCAGGTAAGTGATGAGAATCGTGCCCATGGAAGGGACAAGCTTGGCATAAATATTGCCTCATAGTGACCAGAGGCCACCAGAGAAGATAGAGATCATCACATATCTTCCAGGTAAGTGATGAGAATCGTGCCCATGGAAGGGACAAGCTTGGCATAAATATTGCCACATAGTGACCAGAGGCCACCAGAGAAGCTACAGACAACTTCAAGGTAAGTAATGAGAATTGTGTGTGATTGTATTCTCCTCTATGCAGACTGTTCCCATCAGATTTGCATTTTATGGTTTGTATCGTTAGTCTTTGGTGGAAATTTCAAAAACAGCAATAAAATTCTAACCTCTTCCACAAGTTATCCAATTTGTTTGAAAAAAATACTATGGCTTTAGTTTAATGGAAGTGAAAGCAAGTGAAAAAAAGGTATATTGTTTCTAAGATAATATATCAGAATATCTATCTGATTTTGGGTCAAGTGTATTTTTGGATGTGTATCTAAAACCAAAACGAAAAATGTCATGTATTGAAGCTTACCAGTCCTTAGATGTGATGCCTGCATTAGTTGTCTTTTCTCCTACGTTCACTGACAGACACAGCCCTTCATTGACAAGTGGGTTATATGCACATCCTACCAGGAGTTGACTAGGCAAATAGAAAGAAAGCAAGCTGACCGCTCCCAGGGGGCCGTCCTCTCTCTCCCATATAACCCCCCTGCTCTGCATAGCATATCAGTTTTCTATGCCTAGTGCAAGGAGTTAGACCTGGCTCCCTTATGGGACCTGCGGTTCATCTTTTTTGCTACCGAAGGTGGTCTCTTCTTTTCACATTAATAAAGATATTGTTCTTCCTTCATTATGTCCGCACCCGTCGCACCCCAAGGAATTTGAGTTACATTCCTTGGATGTCGTGAGGGCTTTGCGGGTCTATTTGGTGACTACAGTTACCTTTCGGAAGACTGATGCGTTGTTTGTACTGACGGATGGTCCACGCAAAGGATTGGCGGCCTCGTCGGCTACTGTTTCCCGTTGGATCAGACAGACCGTGACCCATGCGTATTCTGTTCGGGGCAAAGTACCTCCTTTACCAGTCACGGCTCATTCTACCCGGGCTGTTAGCACTTCCTGGGCGTTTAGCCACCAGGCCTCGGTGTCTCAGGTGTGCGAGGCGGCTACTTGGGCCTCAGTGCTCACGTTTACTAAGTTTTATAAAGTTGATGTGTCAGCATCTTCGGATGCTGCTTTTGGCCGTAAAGTTTTACAGGCGGCAGTGTAGGCTCGGCTGGCGCCTCCTGAGAGGATTCTGTTGGGCACAGTTGTTGTCGTTTACCCACCCCTCTTGACTGACACAGCTTTGGGACATCCCCACTTGTCAATGAAGGGCTGCGTCTGTCAGTGAACGTAGGAGAAAAAGGGATTTTATTAAAACTTACTGTAAAATCCTTTTTTCTGAGTTCACTGACAGACGCAGCACCCACCCCTCTGTGGTGCATTGTACGGCTTGTTACGAACTGAAATGCTATGCAGAGCAGGGGGGTTATATGGGAGAGAGAGGACGGCCCCCTGGGAGGGGTCAGCTTGCTTTCTTTCTATTTGCCTAGTCAACTCCTGGTAGAATGTGCATATAACCCACTTGTCAATGAAGAGCTGCGTCTGTCAGTGAACTTAGAGAAAAGGATTTTACGGTAAGTTTTAATAAAATCCCTTTTTTTCAGGCTTATATTCCTTTTCTTTTCACATTGCCTGTCATCGGTTGACAATGCTCACTCTCCGCACTGTACCTATTGAGGAGTTGTCACCCTGAGACAGGACTACAGACCAACTTCAAGCTGAACTCCGGGCATTTTTTTTCTCCCATGCAGTGGGCTATGACAGCACTGCATGGATTAACTGCTCGTTTTTTTTCTACTGTGTCAAATACAAGGCTCGTGGGCCATTTCATGTGGCCCACTCTTCGCTCCTGCAGCTGCAGCACTCCCCTCATCTTCCCCCTCCCCTTGCCTCAGCAGCAGAGAGGAGGACAGAACTCTTCTGCAAGATCCTGTGCTTCTCCATGCAGCTGCGGACAGGCTTGTCTCTGCCTCCTGCCCCCCACACCCCCATCTAAGTAAAATTCTTACTACATATCCTGCGCATCTCTGTGCAGCCGCAGCACCCCCCCTCGTCTTTGCCTCCCCTGGTCTCAGCATTCATCAGACTCTAGCAGCTGACTTCAGCCCTCCTCTGGTTCTCCTCCAGACCCTGCACTTTCTTCTGCTTCCTTCCCAGCTCTGCCCCCCCCCCCCCCCCCCCCC
>BLSH010328727.1:176756-187733 GCA_018402905.1 Glandirana rugosa
GCCCCCCCCCCCCCCCCCGCTTCTTCCCAGAAGTAACACAAGGCTAGGGGGGAGTGCACTGTGATGTACGAAAGGGTTGGGGACTTTTGACTTCTGATGGTGGGGGGTGCTCTTGACATCTAATCTTACAACCGGCCCCTGGAGGACAACCGTAATGTTGATGGGGCCCTCAATGAAATTGTGTCTGACACACTCAATCCTCCTAATGCAAGACCAGTCCCCGCGGCTCCTGCCCCGCCCCCGCGGTTTAGCGGTCTTGTGTGGTGGGATGTTCCTGATGTCATCATGCCCATATACCAGCTCTGGACGTGAAGACGTCAGGAACAGTCTACCGCTGGACATGGGGGAGCGCCATTTTTTTTGAAGGATCAGGTGAATATAGGCCCTGTGTTCACTCCTAGACAAAATTATCAGTTAACCGTAAAGCCCCACTGCATAGGGAAAAAAATGACCGGAGTTGGGCTTTAAAGAAAATAAAATAAAGTCTGCACTTGGTTTATTTTTAAGCCGCTGCTTAGGTAAGGACAGCCCACCACCAGAGCTATTTTCACCAAAAATCAGGTCATTATGCGGTTGTTCTTCTTCAGAAGATAGGGCAGGAAGCCCCCTCGGCTTGTCCCCCTGACAGGCCCACCTAGCAGGATCGCTCTTACTCCAGAAAGCCCCCTCAATTCAAATTGATTCAAATTCCATTCTAACTGCATTCGATTTCAAACTTTTTCTATTCAAAATTCTAATTTTGGAAGATGGTTATATTGTTTCTATTCCATTCTATACTATTGTTTTTTTGTATTCTATTCTTTTACTTTTCAGTTCAGTTCTATTCTTTTCTATTATATTCTATTCGAATTCAATTTTTTTTTTCGAAATTAGAATTCAGTCTATTCGAAATTCAGAAAACAGTTATATTGTTGTTTTTTTTTCTGTTGTTTATTCTATTCTATTTCATTTTATTCGAATTAAAATTTATTCTATTCGAAATTAGAATTTCTGAAGATGGTTATATTCTTTCTACTGTTTTTTTCTATTTTTTTCTATTCTAGTCTATTCTATGCTTTTATTTTCTATTCTATTAAAATTCAAATTTATTCCATTCGAATTTTGGGAAATGGTTATATTCTTTTTATTCTATTCTATTGGGGTTTTTTTTTAATTCTATTCTTTTCTATTTCATTCAAATTTGAATTCATTCTATTTGAAATTCGAATGTTGGTAGAAGGTTATATTCTTTCTATTGTATTCTATTCTTTTTTTCTATTCTATACTTTTCTTTTGTATTCTTTTCTATTGTATTCAAATTTGAATTTATTCTATTAGAAATTCGAATTTTAAAAGATGGTTATATCCTTTCTATTTTATTCTATTGATATTATATTTTTTATTCTATTCCTTTTTTTATATTGTATTATATTCTATTCTTTTTTTTTTTAACAGAAAAGATATTCTATTCTTTTATTTTCTATTCTATTTTGTTCTGTTTTACTATATACTTTTCTATTCTATTCTTTTATTTTCTATTCTGTTCTGTTTTACTCTATCATAATATATTCTTTTATATTCTGTTCTATTCTTTTCTATTCCGTTCCTTTATTTTCTATTCTATTTTATGCTCTTCTGAAATTCAAATTTGAAAGCTATTAGATTTCAAAAACTATTCAAATTCTATTTGAAAGCGATTCAAATTCAAATTTCATCCGAAATTTTGTTTCGTTATTTCGGATTCGTTTAATATCTTTGCTATTGTAATAATGAAAAATTTGTCTTGAATTTCAATCCGGAAAAAAACGAACCGCACATGTCTAATGTCTGACAGGTAGTGCAGAGACAATGCAGGAGTGAACAGGGAACGCCACTATGTATTAGGTGGTCATTGGATTAGGATGACTAAACAGAACCTGTGTGCCCCCCTATATTCAGTGACCCTATCAGCGTCCTTACATTAGGAGTCTGCAAAAGAATCCCCTTTTACAGCAGGCCCCCCCCCATCCGAGTCCCCCCCTTACTTCAGGGTCCCCATTAGAGCGCCCCCCATTAGATATTCCTCTGTTACACCGAATGATCCCATCAGTGTGGATCCTGCCAGGATTCCAATTTCCTTATTACCAACTGTGCTTTGAATTTATATATTAAACAATGTTATCCGTTTTCCTATCTTCATCCTGTGAAATACACTAAAACACCTCCCTATATAATGAACAGGAGAAAAGTAAGGAGGGGTTTGCAGTCCAAGTCAAAAAAAGCAGCCTAGTGTGACAAAGCTGCTTTTCCATGCAGGACAGTGAGTGAGCGATGTCACCATAGGATAGGAAGTGCGTTACTGGCAGGTTCATTAGGTGAAAATAAAAGAAAAAAAACTGAAAACGAATGCAGCCACCACATCGAAGGACTAGTGGGACTGGAATATATTCATATTCATATATATATATTAATATGTTTGTTTTTGGTTTTGGATACACTTTAGGGGCGGGGTTTCTTTTTTTTTCGGGGGGGGGGGTTTATAAGTATATGGATTTTTTTTTGTCATTCCAAAAATAAGTTATACATGAACTGGATTAAGTAAAGAAAATCAAGTAATTAAAACAAAGTAAAAAAATGTTAATAAAAATACAATATAATATGAAAATTAATATTTCTCTCATCAGCTTTCAACAAGAATGTTAGTGGGGCCCCTTTTGCTGTTTAGCTCCCAGCAAATGGTTTTGGATTTCATAAGGCAGAACACATTGCTTACATGCACAGCAGGGGTCTCCAAACTTTTCATTATGAGGGCCACATTGAAGTTTTTACAAACTTTTGTGGGCCAAAAAAACAGCTTAATGAAAGAATGAATAAATCACTCCAAGATGTAATGTCAGAAGCCCTGCCCCCTAATCACATCAGAAGCCCCCCCTCCTCATCAGAAGCTCCCCATCTCAGCAGAAGTCCACCCTTTGCATCAGAAGCCCACCATTATACTATAAGTCCTCTCTCCAAATCAGAAGCCTCCCATCTCATCAGAAGCTCCCCATCTCAGCAGAAGTCTACCCATTGCATCAGAAGCCCACCATTATACCATAAGTCCTCTCTCCAAATCAGAAGCCTCCCATCCCTCCTTACCTTCATAAGCCCCCCCCCCCCCTTCACATCAGAAGCCTCCCATCTCATCAGAAGTCCCCTCTTCTCATCAGAAGCCCCCCATCCCTTCAGAAGTCCCCCCTTCACATCAGAAGCCCTCCAACACACCATAAGTTCTCTCTTCAAATCAGTAGTCCCCCCATCACATCGGAAGCCCCCCATCTCAGCAGAAGCTCCCCATCTCATCAGAAGTCCCCCCTTCACATCAGATGCCCCCCCCATCACTTCAGAAGTTCCCCATCTCACCAGAAGCTCCCCATCTCATCAGAAGTCCCCCCTTCATCTGAGAAGCCCCCAATCTCTTTAGAAGTCCCCCCTTCACATCAGAAGCCGTCCATCATACCATAATATCTCTTCAAATCAGAAGCCTCCCATCTGTCCTCAGAAGCACCTCATCCCTTTAGAAGTCCCCCCTTCACATCAGAAGCCCGCCATCTCAGCAGAAGTCCCCCCTTTGCATCAGATGCAACCTCCCCACCACTTCAGAAACTCCCATTTCACCAGAAGCTCCCCATCTCATTAAAAGCTCCCCATCTCATCGGAAGTCCCCACTTCATCTCAGAAGCCCCCAATCACACAATAAGTCCTCTCTTCAAATCAGAAGCCTCCCATCTTGTCAGAAGTCTCCTCTTCTCATCAGAAGCCCCCCATCTCATCAGAAGTCCCCCCTTCACATCAGAAGCCCTCTATCACACCATAAGTCCTCTCTTCAAATCAAAAGTCATCCCTTCTCATCAGAAGCCCCCATCTTATCAGAAGTACCCCCTTCTCACCAGAAGCCCCCATCTCACCAGAAGTCCCCCCTTCTCATTAGAAGCCCCCATCTCATTAGAAGTCCCCCCATCACATCAGAAACCCTTCATCACACCATTAGGCCTCTCTTCAAATCAGTAGTCCCCCCTTCACATCAGAAGCCCCCCATCTCAGCAGAAGCTCCCCATCTCATCAGAAGTCCCCCCTTCACATCAGATACCCCCCCCCATCACTTCAGAAGTTCCCCATCTCACCAGAAGCTCCCCATCTCATCAGAAGTCCCCCCTTCATCTGAGAAGCCCCCAATCTCTTTAGAAGTCCCCCCTTCATATCAGAAGCCGTAAATCATACCATAAGTCCTCTCTTCAAATCAGAAGCCTCCCATCTGTCCTCAGAAGCACCTCATCCCTTTAGAAGTCCCCCATTCACATCAGAAGCCCCCCCATCTCAGCAGAAGCTCCCCATCTCATCAGAAGTCCCCCCTTTGCATCAGATGCTCCCTCCCTACCACTTCAGAAACTCCCATCTCGCCAGAAGCTCCCCATCTCATTAAAAGCTCCCCATCTCATCGGAAGTCTCCTCTTCATCTCAGAAGCCCTCAATCACACAATAAGTCCTCTCTTCAAATCAGAAGCCTCCCATCTTGTCAAAAGTCTCCTCTTCTCATCAGAAGCCCCCCATCTCATCAGAAGTCCCCCCTTCACATCAGAAGCCCTCTATCACACCATAAGTCCTCTCTTCAAATCAAAAGTCATCCCTTCTCATCAGAAGCCCCCATCTTATCAGAAGTCCCCCCTTCTCACCAGAAGCCCCCATCTCACCAGAAGTCCCCTCTTCTCATTAGAAGCCCCCATCTCATTAGAAGTCCCCCCATCACATAAGAAGCCCTTCATCACACCGTTAGGCTTCTCTTCAAATCAGTAGTCCCCCCTTCACATCAGAAGTCCTCATCAGAAGACTTCCTTTCACACCAGAAGTCCCCCATCACATTTAGAAGCCCTCCATAACATCATAAGTCTTCCCGTCAGATCAGATGCCCATCATTTCATCAGGAGTCCTCTCTTCACATAAGAAGCCCCCTATCTCACCTAAAGTTCTCCCTTCGCATCAGAAGCCCTCTATATTATAAGAAGTTATCTCTTCATATTAGAAGCCCCCCTTCTATCACATCATAAGTCTTCCCTTCACATCTTCATAAGTCTCATCATCTCATCAGAAGTCCTGCCTTTACATCAGAATCCTCCCATCACATTATAAGTCCTCCTTTCACATTAAAGGCCCACCGTCTCATCAAAAGTCTTCCCTTCACATCAGAAACCCCCATTTCATCAGAAGTCCCCTCTTAAGTTTAGAAGTCTTCCATATCATCAGAACTCCTGTTTTCACATCAGAAGGTCCCCTCCCATCGCATCAGAAGTCCTGCCTTCACGTCAGAAGCCCCCCTCACATCATACGGCCTCCCTTAAATTTAGAAGTATCCCATATCATCATATCATCAGAACTCCTGTCTTCACATCAGAAGGTCCCCTCCATCACATCAGAATTCCTGCCTTCACATGAGAAGGTCCCATCAAAACATACAGCCTCCCTTCACATGAAAGGACCTCCATCTCATTAAAAGTCTTCCCTTCACATTAGAATCCCCCATCACATCATAAGTCCTCCCTTCACATTAAAATACCTCTATCTCATCAAAAGTCTTCCCTTCACATCAGAAGCCCTCCATCACATTATAAGCCCTCCATCACATTATAAGCCCTCCCTTCACATCAGATGCCACCCATGTCATCGGATGTTCCCTCTTCACATCAGAAGCCCTCCATCACATCAGGAGTTCCCATTTCACATCATAAGTCCCCATTCACATCAGATGCCCCCCACATCTCATCAGAAGCTCTGTCTTCACATCAGGAGCCTCTTCATCTCATTGGAGCCCCGTCTCACATCAGAGCCCCTCTTACATCATATCAGAGTACCTCCTTACATCGGGGCCCCATCAGAGCCCCCTACCACCTTACATCAGAGCCTCAACAGAACCCACCTTACATCAGGGTTTCCATCAGAAGCAGAGACCAACTGATCTGAATCCTCAGTCTGTGCACTGATCTAAGGAAATACCACTGACCCTAGCCACAAATAACATCTTGTAGTGGGCCACAGGTGGTCTGCAGGCAGTAGTTTGGAGACCCTTGATCTACAGAATTGTTATTTGTAGCTTAAAGAGACAAGTACAGCAATTAATAATTAATAATATATAACTTGATTTTTTTTTTGTAGAATGAGATTCCCTACGGGTATACTGTTTACTCTCTGGCTGATATTTGGGATTCAGCGGACCCAGGCGGTATGTAGACTGAAGTAATCAGTCAACAAATACTTAAAAAAGTGTAATTAACCCTAATTGCTTGTGATTCAGCAGTTAGCTTTCTGATAAAAAATTGATGTAAAATATATTTATTATATATTATCATTTTACACAAGCCTTATTGTAAATTTAGAGCTGATATAAATCATCTTCTAGCTCTGCCTGCAATCAGCTGTTTTATACAAGCAAAAGTTAAGACAGTGTTGCACCAAACAAAAGGTGTTGGAAGTCTTACAGTGCATTTTCTTTATAAAGCAGACACAGCATGTGTAGAGAAACCTGTCCGCTGCCAGCATACTGTAGAGATGTACTCCTTTTCTATTTGTGGAAGCAGTGGTCTCTCTGTAGAGGTTAGGCACACCCCCTGTTTGCAATTAGCAAAACGAATGCTCTCTGCTGATTGGAGAGCTCTAGCTCTGACTCAACAGGAGGCGTGTCAGACTTCTACAGAGAGACCCCTGCTTCCACACAGCAAGTGTAGCATAGTCTCTCAGACTATGAACTCTGGCCTCTGATAACAGGAGCGTTGTCCCTCATAGGCGACAGTTTCCCCTTTACCTCTGAGCCTGGTTCAAACTTAACAGGAATGGTTGTCCTCAGCGAGCAACTCTGTCCCTTCACCTCCGACAAAGAGGAGTTCTCCGGCCGGTAGAACCCGTGCAACTCAGTTAGGCTTCTGACATGAAGCCCTAACCCTTTACTGCTACTGCTGCTCCTGGGTAGGCCTCAGACTGCCTAGCAACCAGAAACTCCTGGATAGGCCTCAGGCTTCTGGCGCTTTAACACACGTCCACCCAGACAGCCGTTCCGGTGGCACAGAACAGTGATCACCTGACTCCTCCCAAATATATAGGCTCTGCCAGCAGGCCATGGGACCCAAGAAAACCCACACCCATTGGCTGGAGTAGCCCAACATTTGTATTCCAAGTTCATGTACATCTTATCAGTTCAATGCCACCAGCAACAGTGCCACCCAATGGCAGAGGAGAGAGATGCATCAAACCCAGAGTTAGGAAAAGAATCAGGTGATCCCCTAACAATTTGACCAGGCCATTTACTGCCCAGCAAACTAAATTTAACATCAATATCCCCCCCCCCCCCCCATTCTAAACCAGGGTGCTACATACTCTACAGAAAAACAACTGTAAGGCTTCAGCCACCTTATGTTTGGTGCACCTGGAATGTAGTTAGCTCAAAATAAAAACCACATAAATTAATTCTCATTGTTCGTAAACGCGGCAACTTTTGTACAAACCAATCAATATTTACCAAAAATATGAGGAAGAATATATATATCGGCCAAAATTGATGAATACGTTTGTTTTTTTTATATATTTTTTTTGGATTTGTATTTTAGCAAAAAGTAAGGAATATTGGGTTTTTTGCAAAATTGTCGCTCTTTGCTTGTTTATAGCGGTGATCAGAAATGACGCAGAGGGGATCAAATACCACCAAAAGAAAGCTCTATTTGTGGGAAAAAAAGAACGCAAATTTTGTTTGGGTACAACGTCGTTTATTGTCAGTTAAAGCGGCGCAGTGCCGAATCGCAAAAAGTGCTCTGGTCCTAATGTGGGAAATCCTTCCGGGGCTGAAGTGGTTAAACCAAACGCTCAGTTGGGCTTTAAAACTCTCGTAACTCAGCAAGGAACAGTGGCATCTGAAGTCAATGGGAGGAGCCAATGTGTACATTTCAGCTTGAGTAACTGAGCTCAGCAACCAACAGGGGAGCCTGAAAAAATGCTCAAATGAGCAAAGAACTCAATTTCCTCCCTGCATTTGAAAATACAAACTATTAATGTGCAATGTTTCAGATTTACCTGACTTAAAAAAAGAAAAAGAAATTAAAGCTGTATTATTAAATTTGGATCATAAGTAAGGAAACAAAGTATGTACAAAAACTGTATATTCCCTTTAATAAGGGAGGGTGACGCAAGACTGGCAGCCTTTCTAAAGGCCAGTGCTGACACTGACGGACTTTAGATTTGTGTTGATTGCATCAATTTGAGATGCTTATGAAATCTTCGGACCTGCATTTGACCTGCTTGCATCCCCATTAGACCTGTGCACTGCTGAAAAATTAGTTTTTTTTTTCGTTTTAGTTTCATTCGTTTTTTCGAGTATCACCTGTAGATGCGGTATTCGTTATTTCGGTAATTCGTAAATTCGGAAAAATTCGAATTTGGTACTTTCCATTCGTATTGATGCAGTATTCGTTATTTCGTAAATTCTAATAAATTCATATTCGTTACGTTCACTAACAGCCAAATTTGGAAGGAAATTCCAATACCTATAACTGAATAGTTTATAACTATTATTATAGTTTTTTTTTTATTATTATTATTATTTATTATTAATAAATAATAATTATAATAAAAAAAACTATAATAATGGTTAACAATTTGTTACATTCACTAACAGCCAAATTTGAAAGGAAATATACCTATAATTTAATAGTTTAGAAATATTATTATAGTTTTTATTATTAATAAATAATAATTAACTATAATAATGGTTAATAAACATAAGAATTTGATTATAATATAAATTATCCGAATGTTTTTTGTTCTTTTAGATTTTCAAATTTTCGTTCTTATTTTCGGATTTTCGTTCTTTCAAATTTTTGGATTTTCATTCTTATTTTCGTTCTTTCAAATTTTCAGATTTTCGTTCTTATTTTCTTTTGAATGTGCGGTTTTTCGAATTTTTCGTGCAGATTTTCGTTCTTTTCGAAAATGTGTTTCCCTATAAATTTTTTAAACGTTTTTTCGTTAATTCAGATGTTTCCGAATTAACAAATATGCAGAATTTTGACTAATTCGGTACGAAACGAATTGCACATGTCTAAACCCCATGGACTTGAATGGGAAGCAAAAAGAGCCCGTTGATGAAGGACCTTATATCTCTCACACCGATATGTAAAAGCAGAAGCCAATTAGTCATCAGGTCATTGGGCAATGGGAGGAAAGCTGAGAACATGGTAAAAACTCAGAGATACAAGAAGAACATACCAATTCCATGCAGGTACCATTCCTGGTAGAAATGAAACCCAGAACAACATCACTGTGAACCCACCACGCCATCTACTAATGTGCCATGATGGAGTTTGAATATTCTCCCGTATTTGTGGAGGTTCTTCATGGGTACTTTCAGGGCTGGTGCAAGGATTTTTGACACCCTAGGCGAAACCTCATTTTGCCGCCCCCTTTGGCTCTGCCCCTGACTCCAGCCCCTTTGCCCTGTCAATTTATACGATGGAGGTGGCAGAGGTAGAGATTTTTTGCAGAGCCTCTCTACCCATTTCTTTAGCCGTGGTCCCCAGGCCCGCACCTGTGCCCCTGGATCAGCCTCATTTTACCGCCCTGGGGTGCTGCCAGCAGCGGCTCTCCAGTGACATGAGTGATTGATGCAGAACAGTGACGGATCAACAGAGGGTGGGCGCCCCTGGTGGCAGTGGCGCCCTAGGCGGCCGCCTACTCTGCCTAGTGGTAGAGCCGGCCCTGGGTACTTTGATTACTTTCTATAGTCCAAAAAACATTATGATGGGTCAACTGACTTCTGACTATTCTGACCTAAAATTCTGCATGACTCTGTATGACTATAGTATGACCATAATGGGGTTCTTCTGATCACTGCAGGATATTACTCTGACTATGAATGACCAGGCGTTTGATGACCAGTATGAAGGCTGCACCGAAGAGATGGAAAGTAGAGTAAATTCCCTACTTGCTGAAGAAAAACAATCTGACCCAGTATTTAGTAGCACCTGGAATGCGGCAGAAAAGAAATGGAACGCTGTGAAACCAAAGGTACCGAGTGGCTTCCGGGATGAGTACGGCATTGCCATCATGGCTTATTCCAACAAAACCAGCGATCTTTATTCTAATTTCAACATCGCAGTGAGAAATTATGGCAGCAACACCTTCCATTACCATTCTCTGCATTTCTTGATGACACGAGCTGTAGTGCTCCTTAGGAGTAGCTGCTACTGGTCACCATGGTCGGTATACAGAGGGATGAAAGGCATATGTTTTAAGCCTGAAAAATTGGGGGGAGAAGTCAGATTCGGCCAGTTTTCCTCTTCATCCACCAGCCAGAAAGTAGCGGAGGGCTTTGGAGGGGACACCTTCTTCACCTTCACCAGCTGCTTCGGCGCCCAGATCAAAAAATATTCCTATTATCCAGAGGAGGAGGAGGTTCTGATACCGGTAGATGAGGTTTTCGAAGTGACCAACTTTACAAAGCTGGAAGGTAAAAACAGATTTGTCCTGAAAACGACAAAAAGAAGATGTCACTACTACAACTGTGACTACCTAAGGAAAGGTTGGTAAACTTTACTTGTTTGACAGCGTGCCTGGGCTTCCATGTGAAAAAAAATTACGAGGGTCCAAAATGGGCAGTTCAAATTAAACATGATAAAAAAAAGCATTTGAGTTACATTACATAGGTTGAAAGAAAAACACCAATTTGTAAGATTAATAAATGAATTGTAAACCTGCAACCACAAAGCCATAAACCCACAGTAGACCTAGAGCAGTAGTTGTCAACCCTTGGACCTCATGGACCACTAAACTCACAACTTTGAATCCCGCAAATCACTAACCTGAATTTGTCATGCCTTATACACACAATGCTCCGGCTCTCTGGGGGGGGGGGGGGGGGGGGGGGGGGGGGGGGGGGGGGGGGGGGGGGGGGGGGGGGGGGGGGGGGGGGGGGGGGGGGGGGGGGGGGGGGGGGGGGGGGGGGGG
>BLSH010328727.1:188168-211272 GCA_018402905.1 Glandirana rugosa
CAATGCTCCGGCTCTCTGCCCTCCTTGCCCTGGATCCCACTGCTGCTTTATACACACAATGCTCAGGCTCTCTGCCCCCCTTCCCCTGGATCACACTGCTGCCTTATACACCCAATTCTCTGAATCTCTGCCCCCCTCCCTCTGGATCACACTGCTGCCTTATACACTCAATTCTCTGAATCTCTGCCCCCCTCCCTCTGGATCACACTGCTGCCTTATATACACAATGCTCCGGCTCTCTGTCCTCCTCCCCCTGGAACATACTGCTGCCTTATACACACATTGCTCCAGCTCTCTGCCCTCCCTTCCCCTGGATCCCACTGCTGCCTTATATACACATTGCTCCGGCTCTCTGCCCCCCTCCCCCTGGAACATACTGCTGCCTTATACACACATTGCTCCAGCTCTCTGCCCTCCCTTCCCCTGGATCACACTGCTGCCTTATATACACATTGCTCCGGCTCTCTGCCCCCCTCCCCCTGGAACATACTGCTGCCTTATACACACATTGCTCCATCTCTCTGCCCACCCTTCCCCTGGATCCCACTGCTGCCTTATACACATAATGCTCCAGCTGTCACGGCCCTGGCGGTGGAGTCTGTTTTGTGCAGGGAGCAACCGCTCTTGCGCACCCGATTCTGGACCCCGATAGAGCAGACAGGAAGTCTGAGAGTGCGGGATGGCACGAGGGCTGGAAGATCACTGATGGAGATGTGAGGATCCAGAGGGTCGTGCAGATTAGAGGGATGGTTGTGCAGGCTGGGTCAGCAACGGGCAGGCTGTGCGGTACCAAGGGTTAAGCAGGAGGGTCGCCAAGTCCAAGCAGGATCGTTATCAGACGGGCAGCAGAAGTACAGAGGATCAGGGATGGTCGTAGGAGGCTGGGGTCGGTGCAGGTAGCAATCAGCAGGTCAGGGCTAGCCAGGTCAAACAGGAAACAGGCAGATACAGGTAACAGAGGTAGAGCTGGGGCTCACAGGTCACCAGACGCTGTAGAACGGACAGCACTTGCTGCTGGGCTCAGCAGATCTTAAATGGAGCCGTTTGGCGCCGTTTCCGGCACGTGCGCGCGCCACCGCGGAAAAGGGGGCAAGACGCCAAAAACATCCGGACTTGCTGTTCCTAACATTGCCCCCCCCCAAGGGGCAGCCTCCGGATGCCTTGCCGGGTGCCGCTGTCTCGGCGGTTTCTCCTGAAGGTCTGAATCAATTCAGGTGCATGGATGTTCTCTTCTGGCTCCCAGGAATTTTCTTCAGGGTCAAACCCCTTCCACTTTATCAAGTACTGTGTAGATCCGGACCTCCTCTGGCAATCCAGAATGGCTTCAACCTCAAACTCCTCCTCTCCATTTACCAGGATTGGGTTTGGTGGACCTGTTTTCTGTCCTGGGAACAAGTCAGGAACAACAGGCTTCAGTAGGGAGACATGAAAGGCCGGGTGGATCCGTAGGGAAGAAGGAAGATCCAATTCAAATGCCACCCGGTTAATTTTCCTCCTGATAGTAAATGGCCCCATGAATCTAGGCCCAACTTTCTTTGACGGGCAGGCCAACTTGAGATTTTTGGTAGCCAGCCAGACGCGATTGCCTGGCTGAAGTTCCGGTTCCACCCGCCTTCTCTTCTCGAACGCTTCCTTGTTCGACTCTTGTGTCTTTGTCAGGGTCTCCTTCAGGAGTTTATTGTTCATCTGGAGAAAGCTTGCGGTGTCCTGTACAGCCGGGACAGAGCTTTCAACAGCCAACTCAGGTAGGAATGTGGGGTGAAACCCATAATTCGCCCAGAATGGGGACTGCTTGGTGGCCAAGTGAATGGTGTTGTTGTACGCAAACTCGGCCAAGGGCAACAGTGCGACCCAATCGTTCTGAGAGAATGACGAGAAGCAGCACAGGTACTGTTCCAGTGTCTGATTCATTCTCTCAGTCTGGCCGTTGGTCTGCGGGTGATATGCTGAAGAAAACGCAAGCTCGATCTCTAGAGCTGTGCACAGGGCCTTCCAGAACCTGGATGTGAACTGGACCCGGCGATCAGATACCACATTGCTGGGTACTCCGTGGAGCCGGATTATTTCCTTAATGAAGGTGTTGGCAGTCTCAGTCACTGTAGGGGTTCCCTTCATGGGCAGGAAGTGGGCCATCTTTGTCAGGTGATCCACGATTACGAAAATGGTGGAATATCCTTCCGATGGGGGCAGTTCCACAATAAAGTCCATGGCCAACTGTGACCAGGGTCGTTCAGGTACAGGAAGCGGGTTTAGGAGGCCCCAGGTCTTGGCCCTATCCATTTTATTCCGGGCACAGATGGGGCAGGCCCCGACATATTTCTTGCAGTCCTCCGTGAGATTTGGCCACCAGAAGGACCGGGCAAGTAATTCGGCCGTTTTCCGGGAGCCGAAGTGCCCGGCCAGTTTGTGGTCATGCCAAAGGCTCAAGATCCTGAGACGCGGCCCTTCCGGCACAAAGATTTTGTTGCCAAACCACCACAGGCATCGTTGGGACTAGTGGTGCCTGCTAGGTCTTGCCAGATCTGGGATAATACATCTTCACTGGTCAACAGGAAGTTCCTTGCTGGTAATATGGTATCGGGTGGAGCGGTATTTCCCAGCACAGAGTACATCCTAGAGAGGGCGTCTGGCTTGCCATTTTTTCATCCTGGCCGATAAGTCAGGTGGAAGTGGAACCTGCAGAAAAAGAGGGCCCATAGGCTTTGCCGGGGCTTCAATCTCTTGGCTGTCCTGAGGTACTCCAGGTTCTTGTGGTCAGTGTACACAAGAATAGGATGTGCCGCTCCCTCCAGAAGGTAACGCCATTCTTCCAGAGCTGATTTAATGGCTAATAACTCCCTGTCTCCCACATCGTAGTTCCTCTCGGAGGCAGACAGCTTGCGGGAGAAGAAAGCTACGGGGTGCAACAAGGCCTTGGTGCCTTGACGCTGGGACAGGATTGCTCCGACCGCAGTTTCAGAGGCATCCACTTCCAAGACATACGGAAGGGTCGGATCGGGGTGTCTTAAGATGGGTGCAGAGGTAAACGGGGTCTTGGGTTTCTGGAAGGCCATTTGGGCCTCGGGGGTCCACTGGAAGCGGGTATTTTGTTTGGTTAATTTGGTGATGGGTTTCACTATGGCCGAGAACCCCTGGATGAACTTCCGATAGAAGTTCACGAAGCCTATGAACCTTTGGACTCCTTTCCTGTCTGTCGGTGCCGGCCAATCCAGTATAGTGGACACTTTCTGTGGGTCCATATGGATACCCATGAAAGAGATAACTAGTCCTAAGAACTGGATGCTAGGTTGTTCGAAAGAACACTTTTCCGCCTTTGCATATAGTCCATGTTGCTGCAGCCGACCCAGAAACTTGGAGACATGTACACGGTGCTCCTTGAGGGAGGAGGAGAAAAAAGTAGATTATTACAAAGTGATCCAGAAAGTCCTGTAAAGCGTAATTTACGAAGTGCTGAAAGGTT
Organism: Glandirana rugosa; assembly: GCA_018402905.1. Lineage (NCBI taxonomy): Eukaryota > Metazoa > Chordata > Amphibia > Anura > Ranidae > Glandirana > Glandirana rugosa. Next base: position 191,629 of record BLSH010328727.1, read on the forward strand.
GCCGGGGCATTGCACAGACCAAACAACATCACTAGATATTCATAATGACCGAAGTGGGTGCGGAAGGCCGTCTTCCATTCATCTCCCTCTCTGATGCGAATGAGGTTGTAAGCACCCCGCAGGTCAAGTTTGGTGAAGATAATTGCTGCCCCCAGTCTCTGAAACAATTCCGGAACTAAGGGTAGAGGATACCGTTTTCTTATTGAACATGTCCAAGAAGGAATGATAAGCCGGTGGGATGAGGGACCAGGTATCAGGTTCCACAGAAGAGTCCAGACAGAGGGACTGCCTCTCTTCCGGGGGCTAGACAGTGTTGCTGGCAATATGCGGACCGGAATTGGACGGTCCCTGTGACCCAGTCAATGCAGAGGTTGTGGGCCCGGAACCAGGGTAGCCCCAAGATGACAGGGCAGAGAGGGGAAGAGATGGCGTCTAGCCGCAGAAGTTCTTGGTGACCCGTCCCTGTGGAGGATGGAAGAGGGACAGTCTCATGATAGACAACCCCGGACTTGATGTGAGATCCGTCCGCCAGTCGGATAAGCAGCTTATGGGCTTTGGGTTGTAAGGGGATGTGGTGCCGTGCAGCATAATCCTGGTCTATGAAGCAGCCGCATGCTCCGGAATCAAGGATAGCTGGGACCGTGGTACTCCCTCCGGGAATCTGTAGAGAGAGGAGAAGAGTGAGATGAGCAGAGGAACTGGCAGAACTAGGTGGGCCACTCAGAATAAGTGGAGTTACTTACTAAGCACTTACCGCGCTTGGGGGGGCATACTCTGACCACATGGCCTGGCTCGCCACAGTATAGGCACAAGTTCAGGTTGAAGTGCCGCTGCCTTTCCTCTGTGGAGAGGGACGGGTGCAGCAGCCCGATTTGCATGGGTTCGGAGGTGTCCGGAGGAGAGGAGGAGATGGTCACTGGGGCGAGCATTGGTGGGTTCGGGTAGCTAGGGACCCGCGGGAGCATCCAGGTGGGGTGTAGGTGCCCTGATGACCTTTCGGCGCGGCGCTCTCCGGGACGCTGGTCTCTAGCAATGGCCAAATTAATCAGGGCCTCCAGGGTCTGTGGTACCCCCACTCGGGCTAATTCATCCTTCAAGGAGTCCGAGAGACCCATACGGATCTGAAAGCACAAGGCCGCATCATTCCAGGCCGTGTCAGCGCTCCAGCGCTGGAATTCAGACACATAGTCTTCCACGGGGCGACGACCCTGCTGAAGTGCATGTAGGACGGCCTCAGCCGTTGTGGTCTGGTGGGGGTCCTCATAAAGCTTTGCCATGGCCTGCAGTAGTGAAGCTGCCGAGGCGACCTCTGGAGCATTTTGTTCCCAAAATCTATGGACCCAAGCCTGGGGCTCATCCTGGAGCAGGGAAATGATGAACCCCACCTTGGTAGCTTCTAGGGAGAAGGTGCAAGGTTGTAGTCCAAAGTAAAGCTCGCATGCAGTCCAAAAAGCCCGAACCTCGGTCCCCGGTGAACTTATCTGGCAGCGGGACCTTGGGTTCTGAGGGCAGGGCCACAATGGTTCGGCCCGCAGATGCAGCAGCTCCTGGGGATGGAGCAGCGGAGAGCTCCTGTACCCGCTCCTCTAAACGGGTATATCCCTCCTTCAGGTCTTTAACTGCTTGTGTAAGGCCTGCCAAGTGCGCACACAAGTCGTCCATGGCGGAGCGGCCTCCCTGCACAGACTCAGTCATGGCTGTCCGTTACTGTCACGGTCCTGGCGGTGGAGTCTGTCTTGTGCAGGGAGCAACCACTCTTGGGCACCCGATTCTGGACCCCTGATAGAGCAGACATGAAGTATGAGAGTGCGGGAGGGCACGAGGGCTGGAAGATCACTGATGGAGATGTGAGGATCCAGAAGGTCGTGCAGATCAGAGGGATGGTCGTGCAAGCTGGGTCGGCAACGGGCAGGCTGTGCGGTACCAAGGGTTAAGCAGGAGGGTCGTCAAGTCCAAGCAGGGTCGTTATCAGGCGGGCAGCAGAAGTACAGAGGATCAGGCAATCGGATGGTCGTAGGAGGCCGGGGTCGGTGCAGGTAGCAATTAGCAGGTCAGGGCTAGTCGGGTCAAACAGGAAACAGGCAGATACAGGAAACAGAGGTAGAGCTGGGGCTCACAGGTCACCAGACGCTGTAGAACGGACAGCACTTGCTGCTGGGCTCAGCAGATCTTAAATGGAGCCGTTTGGCACCGTTTCCGGCACACCACAGCGGAAAAAGGGGCAAGACGCCAAAAACATCCGGACTTGCTGTTCCTAACACCAGCTCTCTGCCCTCCTTCCCGTGGATCACACTGCTGCCTTATCCACACAATGCTCCGGCTCTCTGCCCCCCTTCCCCTGGATCACACTGCCGCCTTATCCACACATTGCTTCGGCTCTCTGTCCCCCTCTGCCCCCACTCTGCATCACACTGCTGCCTTACATAGACTCATCACTGGATCTCACCTCCTTATCCAGCCATGTGCTCCAGCTCCAGCTCCGTGCTCCCTCCCACAGTCTGTGATCAGCACTGCTCAGAAGTCATAAGTCTCCTCCTTCACCTTCCACTCTCTGCACTACTGTCTCTGGGCACGCCAGTAGACAACATGGATCCTCCCACTACCACCCCCCACCCCCCCCTACATGTCTTCCTTACCTGATACAGCGAGAGGTGCAGGGAGGACGAGGTGGCAGAACACTGTTGAATCAATGCGGGGTAGGGCTCTATGAAAGATTGCTGCTGCCGGGGCCGATGCTCCTCCTCCCGGCCGAACAGGAGGCAGGTCCTGAGTTCCGTCCTAAGACTCCTGGCCAATCGGGTCTCAGGAGCCGCTTCCTGATTGGCTGGGAGAAGAAGCAGGAAGACATTAGCGAATGTCACACAAGTGGGTGGGTTCCGGGTGCAGCGCTCTGTGCCCCAAGCCCACTCTTTTTTGAAGCCAATTAGAGCCTACAGCTCTAATCATGTGCTTCACAAAAAAAACCCACATTGAAATCCATGCGCCCCGCATGTAGATTAGGGGGCCTGATGCATGGTTTAGGGGGACGGCGCCCCTGCGCCCCTAATGGACAGGCTGCCACTGTACGTGATAACTACACAGGAGCTGGAACTACAGAGGAGGCATCAGGTATCAATGCGCGCTGACAGTATTGACAGTGAGAACAACACTGGAAACAACATAGGGGGTTATAAATCCAAAACCCCTGGGGACCACCAAAATTTTCTCGTTAACCATGGACCACTGTTGGTGACCGCTGATTTAGGGGAACGAAAAATCCTTATAAATCATGGTCCAATTTGCTCCAATGGGGGAAAAAAATCATTCCTAATCCCTGAAAAATGCAATATTTTGGGGTCACTTAGATCCCTTCTTCAAGCTTCGATTGCATTAGATCTAGGTCATCCAGAAAGCTTGCATTTAGTGAATTAAGTTATCTAGTAAAGGGTTTAACTTACAGGGTAAGTTCACTTTTTCATAAAAATGGAAAAGGTGAACTAAATCCTCTCCTGGCAAACCCTTTGGACCCCAATGCCATAATTGGGATTTTATGTGATAGACCAACACAAAGTGGCTCATAATTGTGAAGTGGAAGGAAACTGATAAATGGTTTTCAACATTTTTTTACAAATAAATCTATGAAAAGTGTGGCGTGCATTTGTATTCAGCCCCCTTTACTCTGATACCCCTAACTAAAATCTAGTGGAACAAATTGCCTTCAGAAGTCACCTAATTATTAAATAGAGTCCACCTGTGTGTTATTTAATCTCAGTATAAATACAGCTGTTCTGTGAACCCCTCAAAGGTTTGTTAGAGAACCTGTGGACAAACAGCATCATGAAGGCCAAGGGACACACCAGACAGGTCAGGGATAAAGTTGTGGAGAAGTATAAACCAGGGTTAGGTTATAAAAAAATATCCCAAGCTTTGAACATCTCACGGAGCTCTGTTCAATACATCATCCGAAAATGGAAAGAGGATGGCACAACTGCAAACCTACCAAGACATGGCCGTCCACCTAAACTGACCAGCTGGGCAAGGAGAGCATTCATCAGAGAAGCAGCCAAGAGGTCCATGGTAACTCTGGAGGAGCTGCAGAGATCCACAGCTCAGCTGGGAGAATCTGTCCACAGGACAACTATTAGTCGTGCTCTCCACAAATCTGCCCTTTATGGAAGAGCGGCAAGAAGAAAGCCATTATTGAAAGAAAGCCATAAGAAGTCCCGTTTGCAGTTTGCAAGAAGCCATGTAGGGAACACAGCAAACATATGGAAGAAGGTGCTCTGGTCAGATTTAACTTTTTGGCCTAAAAACAAAATGCTATGTGTGACAGAAAACTAGTACTGAACATCACCCTGAACACACCATCCCCACTGTAAAACATGGTGGTGGCATCATCATGTTGTGGGGATGCTGTTCTTCAGCAGGGACAGGGAAGCTGGTCAGAGTTGAAGATAAATGGAGCCAAATACAAGGCAATCTTAGAAGAAAACCTGTTAGAGTCTGCAAAAGGCTTGAGACTGGGGCGGAGGTTCACCTTCCAGCAGGACAACGACCCTAAACATACAGCCAGAGCTACAATGGAATGGTTTAGATCAAAGCATATCCATGTGTTAGAATGGCCCAGTCAAAGTCCAGACCTGAATCCAATTGAGAATCCGTGGCAAGACCTAAAAATTGCTGATCACAGACGCTCTCCATCCAATCTGACAGAGCTTGGGGTATTCTGCAAAGAAGAATGGGCAAAAATGTCCTCTCTAGATGGGCAAAGCTGGTAGAGACTTCCCCAAAAAGACTTGCAGCTGTAATGATTGCAATAATTGCAGCTGACAGGCTAGAGTAGTATATAGACAGGCTAGGGTAGTATATGGACAGGCTAGGGTAGTATATAGACAGGCTAGGGTAGTATATAGACAGGCTGGGGTAGTATATAGACAAGCTAGGGTAGTATATGGACAGGTTAGGGTAGTATATAGACAGGCTAGGGTAGTATATGGACAGGCTAGGGTAGTATATAGACAGGCTAGGTTAGTATATGGACAGGCTAGGGTAGTATATAGACAGGCTAGGGTAGTATATGGGCAGGCTGGGGTAGTATATAGACAGCCTAGGGTAGTATATGGACAGGCTAGGGTAGTATATGGACAGGCTAGGGTAGTATATGGACAGGCTGGGGTAGTATATAGACAGCCTAGGGTAGTATATGGACAGGCTAGGTTAGTATAGGGACAGGCTAGGGTAGTATATAGGCAGGCTAGGGTAGTATATGGACAGGCTAGGGTAGTATATAGACAGGCTAGGTTAGTATATGGACAGGCTAGGGTAGTATATAGACAGGCTAGGGTAGTATATAGACAGGCTGGGGTAGTATATAGACAAGCTAGGGTAGTACATGGACAGGCTCGGGTTGTATATAGACAGGCTAGGGTAGTATATGGACAGGCTAGGGTAGTATATAGACAGGCTAGAGTAGTATATAGACAGGCTGGGGTAGTATATAGACAAGCTAGGGTAGTATATGGACAGGCTAGGGTAGTATATAGACAGGCTAGGATAGTATATGGACAGGCTAGGGTAGTATATAGACAGGCTAGGGTAGTATATGGATTGGCTGGGGTAGTATATAGACAAGCTAGGGTAGTATATAGACAGGCTGGGGTAGTATATAGACAGGCTGGGGTAGTATATAGACAAGCTAGGGTAGTATATGGACAGACTAGGGTAGTATATAGACAGGTTGGGTAGTATATGGACAGGCTAGGGTAGTATATAGACAGGCTTATGTAGTATATAGACAAGCTAGGGTAGTATATAGACAAGCTAGGGTAGTATATAGACAGGCTGGGGTAGTATATAGACAGGCTGAGGTAGTATATAGACAAGCTAGGGTAGTATATGGACAGGCTAGGGTAGTATATAGACAGGCTAGGGTAGTATATGGACAGGCTAGGGTAGTATATAGACAGGCTAGGGTAGTATATAGACATCCTGGGGTAGTATATAGACAAGCTAGGGTAGTATATGGACAGGCTAGGGTAGTATATAGACAGGCTAGGGTAGTATATGGACAGGCGGGGGTAGTATATAGACAGGCTAGGGTAGTATATAGACATGCTAGGGTAGTATATGGACAGGCTAGGGTAGTATATAGACAGGCTAGGGTAGTATATGGACAGGCTAGGGTAGTATATGGAGGGAGGGAAATTGCAGCAAGCCTAGAACTACATGCAGGGCTTCCATCTCACCCACCCCAGCCGCTTCCATCATTAATGCAGCACTTCCGGGCCGGCCAACTGCTCTTTGTCCTGGCTTTCTCCCCTCCTCTTCTCACTGCCACTGCTAGGGCGGTGCTGGCACTGCAGGCTGGGGATCGAGTGGTCCCGGAGAAAGCAGGCTGACAGAACGGGGGTGGAGAGGGCAAATTGTTTCTGTACAGAGCGCAGGGGCGGCGGGGATGTCTTCACTGTTCACAGCAGGCGCATTTTACCGCCCTGGTGTGCTGCCAGCCGCAGCTCTCCAGTGACATGAATGATCGATGCAGAGCAGTGACGAAACAACAGCGGCCGGGCGCCCTCAGCGGCATTGCGCCCTAGGTGGCCGCCTACTCCACCTAGCGGTAGAGCCGGCCCTGGCTGGGTACTTAGTATGCACGCTAATTCGTGTGTGCACGTGCGCATAACAAAGACCTTTGTATGTGTTAGATATGGAGCCACCCCCATACACCAAATTACTTGATTAAAAATATGAGGGTGCCTGCTGGCAAATGATTTTTAACTCTAGTACAGGCACATACACACTTCCTGAAAAATTAAAAAGAATTGCTAAATGTCCATAATCTAATATTATCACTGTGTAATGATTATCACCTTTATGAAGAGTAAAATAAAAAAAAGTAAAAAAAAAAAAAAAGTAAAAGTAAAAAAGTATTTCTGACCAGTAATTAATGATATTGCTCACTGTGCTGCTCATATTCCCTGTTGGGAGCTTCTGTGTTCTTTTTGCGATGTGACATTTCTGGTCATTATTTTTACAGGAGGAAAATCCAGTACTTGTGTGCCCAGCGGAGGTGAGCATGAAACCCTCTCCTAAATTAATTATGAATACTAATACAGTAAAACCTTGGATTGCGAGCATAATTAGTTCGGGAAACGTGCTTGTAATCCAAAGCACTTGTATATCAAAGCGAATTTCCCCATAAGAAATAATGAAAACTCAGATGATTCGTTCCACAACCATTTATTCATAAGACCTTCAGTTTATAGTCCATAGAAAAAGATTATAGCAATGTGATAGGTTGTGTAACCATAAAATGTCCATCCACAAATGGCCGCCTCCACAAGGGGATTAGAAGCAAAATCCAGCAGGAGATACAGAGTATAAAAGAGACGAGTGGTGCCTCTAAGTGTAGTAATAAGGTTACATTTAATGAAGATACATTTAGCAACTCACATGGTTGATGATTAAAACAGTCACATCTAAGTATGCAGCATCCGGGGTAAAGCTGTCCACATAGACCATCCTCCTCACCACCGGCTCTCACCACTGTCAGTCTGCAATTGTGACCGGGAAGACGACCCTACAGTAGAGCAATCTGAAAGCAAGGCTTCAAGCACTCATGGAGCGCAGCGTGGAATGGATTGGATGACATTTATGGAGGTGTGGAGGGCGGTCTATGTGGACAGCTTTACCCCGGATGCTGCATATTTAGATGTGACTGTTTTAATGATCAACCATGTGAGTTGCTAAATGTTGTACCTTCATTAATTGTAACCATATTGCTACACTTAGAGGCACCTCTCTTCTCTTTTATACTCAGTTGTGACGACGCTACTTGTATATCAAGTCAAAATGTATTTTAAAAAATTTGCTTGCCTTGCAAAACGCTCTCAAACCAAGGTTTTACTGTATATATGATATCACATGAAAGATAGAATTATCTAATATGTATTTCTTAATAAGATACCGAAAACATCCAAGAAAACATACCTCTATATTTCCTAGTTCCTAAGTATTTTCTACCTTATGGAGGGTCATGTTGGAGTGTCTAATATCCTCGTGGTGAGTATAATCAGCAAGGTAGAGAGAAGGTCAGGAACAGAGTATTTTCTACCTTATAGAGGGTCATGTCATAGGGCAGTGATGGCGAACCCTGGCACCCTAGATGTTTTAGACTTACATTTCCCATAATGCTCAACTACGCTGTTATAGGGCGTCATATCCTGCAGCAGTAATCATAAAAGTAGGGAGAAGGCCAGAAGTAGAGTATTTTCTATCTTATGAAGGGTCATATTGGTGGGTCTGATATCCTGGTGGTGGGTGTAATCAGCAAGGTAGAGAGAAGGTCAGGAACAGAGTATTTTCTACCTTATGGAGGGTCATGTTGGAGGTGTGATATCCCAGTGGAGCAGTAATGATAAAAGTAGGGAGAAGGCCAGAAGTAGAGTATTTTGTACCTTATATAGAATCATGTTGGGCGTGTAATATCCCGGTGGTAAGTATATTGAGAACGGTAGAGAGTTGGCCAGGAGCAGAATATTTTCTACCTTATGAAGGGTTTTGTTGGGCTGTGATATCCTAGTGTTAAGCGTAATCAGAAAGGTAGAGAGACAGTCAAGAGCAGAGTATTTTCTACCTTATGGAGGGTCATGTTGGTGGTGTGATAATGCAGTGGAGCAGTAGACAAAAAAGTAGGGAGAAGGTCAGACGTAGAGTATTTTCTATCTAATGGAGGGTCATGTTGGAGGTGTGATATCTCAGTGGTGGGTGTAATCAGAAAGGTAGAGAGAAGGTCAGAAGCATAATATTATTTACCTTGTGGAGGATCATATTGAAGGGTGTGTTGCCTGGAGATGAGTGTAATCAGAAAGGTATAGAGAAGGTCAGAAGTAGAGCATTTTCTGTCTCATGGAGGGTGTGATATCCCGGTTGTGAGTGTAATCCAAAAGGTAGAGACATGGGCGTCCACAGATAGGGGCAAGGGGGGGCAATTGCCCCCCCCTGGAATCAGGGATCGGGGGTTGCCCACTAGGTCCTTATCCTCTTGGGCTATGTATGAAGTCTCTGATCATCTCGTGTGCCATGTCCACAGTCTCAGACCATCTCCTGTACTATGTCTGCAGTCTCTGACCATGTCCTGTAGTATGTCTGCAGTCTCTGACCATCTCCTGTAGCATGTCTGCACTCTCTGACGATCTCCTGTAGTATGTCTGCAGTCTCTGACCATCTCCTGTAGTATGTCTGCAGTCTCTGACCATCTCCTGTAGTATGTCTGCAGTCTCTGACAATCTCCTGTAGTATGTCTGCAGTCTCTGAACATCTCCTGTACTATGTCTGCAGTCTCTGATGATCTCCTGTAGTATGTCTGCAGTGTCTGATCATCTCCTGTTCTATGTCCGCAGTCTCTGACTGTCTTTTGTACTATGTCCGCAGTGTCTGACCATCTCCTGTACTATGCCTGCAGTCTCTGACCATCTCCTGTACTATGTGTGCAGTCTCTGACCATCTCCTGTACTATGTGTGCAGTCTCTGACCATCTCCTGTACTATGTCTGCAGTCTCTGACCGTGATAATGTGATAATGTCAAAAAGCAGCATAGCATGGGTGACCTTAAAATGATGCCCACCGCTGAAAAAATTTCTGTGGACGCCCATGGGTAGAGAGAAAGTTGGGAACGCACTATTTTCTACCTTTTGGATGGTCATGTTGGAGATATAATATCCCAATGTTGGATGTTATCAGAAAGGTAGACAGAAGGTCAAGATCAGATTATTTCCTATCTCATGGAGGGTCATGTTGGAGGTTATGATATTCCAGTGGTGAGTGTAATGGGGAAGGTATAGAGAAGGACAGGAGAAGAGTATTTTCTATCTTATGGAGGGTCATGTCGGAGGTTATGATATTCCAGTGGTGAGTATAATGGGGAAGGTAAAGAGAAGGACAGGAGAAGAGTACTTTCTATCTCATGGAGGATCATGAAGCTGTGATATCCTATTGTTGGATGTGTGGCGCCACTCCCAAAGGAGCCACTGATAATAAATAGATTTTCCACAACAGTACATAGGCTGCCAGTCCAAACACTCCAGCTCCAATTAATTAGTCTAGGGGTTGGCTTTTTTTAGGTTTATTACTTTAGGAACATTAATAGGAGTGGATATCAGGGTATGGGATGCTTCAAAACACTCAGCACTTAGTGATCAGATGGCAATCATTGACTTGAATAATAGTGGGTGTTGAACAGTCTAAGGATTCACAGCTACTGAAGACCATGGGGCAAGTCTTTTTGGCATCTATTATCTTGCGCTGATGCATAACTGCTGGTACTCAGTGCAGTTCCAGAACACAGTCACAGGGCTTAGCTTAAGGCAGTGGTTCTCAACTCCGGTCCTCAGGACCCACCAACAGGCCAGATTTTAAGTATTGCCTTGGGGAGATGCAGACTGGAATACTGTAACCACTGAGGAGCAAATTATATCACCTGTCATTTATTTCAGTTATCCTGAAAACCTGGCCTGTTAGTGGGTCCCGAGGACCGGAGTTGAGAACCACTGGCTTAAGGTCATTACTCACAAGATCCCAGGACAGATGCCACCTTCCTCCAGACTCGGTCCAGTGAGTAAGACCAGGCCAGATCCCTTGTGGTGAGGTTCTGCAATCAGCTTCTTCCAAGGCCCTCAGCCCTCTCACCGCTGAAGCCTCTAAAGCAGCTGTATACTCCATGAAATTCCTGAGGGTACCAGCCCCTCTATCTCTGGAACCCTCCTGGGGAGAAAGAACCCTGCTCACCAGTGTCTCAGACTATTTATCCCCATTACAGCCCCCTTCTGGACACTGCTGTCCAGGAATTGGCTGGAACCTAATATTCAGGCTGGTTGTTTTGAATCTTTCACCCTAAGCTTCTTCAAGAGGTGGTGGTGGTGGTGGTGGGGATCAATGTCCCACCCTGAGCAGACTAGGCCAAATAATTAGAGGGAGCCAAAAACTAAATTTTCCCTAGCATCCTATGCTAGGAGAGTGCTGCTGTTGTAATCGGAAAGGTAGAGAGAAGGTCAGGAGCAGAGTATTTTTTACTATATGAAGGTCTCACATTAAGGGTCATGATCCTTCTATCCATTAATTAAGGATCTTTTCTCTGAATCCGTTTGTTATTGTTTAGTAATTATTTATTTCGTTTTTATGTCTTTTCTAGGGTCCCGGATTTTTTCATCCCTGGTTGTGATAGCTCTTCTGCTCTGCCAATGTATCATCTTTAAATGAAAGGTCTCCAATGTTTGCAAAAAAAAAACAATTTTTCTTACTTTTTGCTAAAATACAAATCCAAAAAAATATATAAAAAAACATTTTTTTTTTCATCGGTATTTGGCCGATTTATATTCTTCCTCATATTTTTGGTTAAAAAAAAAAACGCAATCTGCGTCTATTGATTGTTTTGCGCAAAAGTTGCCACATTTACGAACCATGAGAATTCATTTCTGGGGTTTTTATTTTTTACTAGTAATGACAGCGATCTGCGATTTTTAGCGGTACTGCGATATTGCGGCGGACATGTCGGACCATTTTGACACTTTTTTGGGACCATTGACATTTATACAGCGATCAGTTCTGTGAAAATGCACTGATTACTGTGTAAATGCCATTGGCAGTGAAGGGGTTAACCTGGAGGGGGCGCTCTAGGGGTTAACTGTGTTCCCTCAGTGTGTTCTAACTGTATGGGGGCTGGGCTGGCAGGGGGAGGGGAGTGATCACGGCTTCCATATACAGGAAGCCTGTGATCACAGCCTTTCCCCCTCTGTCAGAACGGAGATCCATGTTTACATACACCGACCTCCGTTCTTTCACTGCGGGGGGGGCCATCACGGGTAGCCGGCGGAGATTGAGTCCTCCCTACCGCTCCCTGGCTCACAGTGCGTGATCTCCTTTGCAATAATGAGCCATCTTGCCGCCGTCAAACAGCAAGTGGTTAAAATTTCTTAATTTTCCAAAAAAACTCGCCATGCCTCTTACTAAATACCTTGAACTGTCTACTTTCCAAAAAGGTTTTTTTTTCGGGGATATTTGTACTGTCCTGGCACTTTTGGGCTTCAAGAAATGAGATTGGCCGTCAGTGCATCAGGATTGATTGATTTTCAGATGTAAAAACCATAGTTTACGGGCTTTCCCCTCCCCCTGCCAGCCCAGCCCACACACAGTTAGAACACACTGAGGGAACACGTTTAACCCTTAGAGCGCCCCCTCCAGGTTAACCCCTTCACTGCCAATGGCATTTACACAGTAATCAGTGCATTTTTATAGCACTGATCGCTGTATAAATGCCAATGGTCCCAAAAAAGTGTCAAAATGGTCCGACATGTCCGCTGCAATATCGCAGTACCGCTAAAAATCGCAGATCGCCGCCATTACTATTAAAAAATAAATAAATAAATAAAAACCCCAGAAATTAATTCTCATCATCCGTAAATGCGGCAACTTTTGTGAAAACCAATCAATAAATGCCGATTGCAATTTTTTAAACCAAAAATATGAGGAAGACTATAAATCGGCCAAAACCATTGAAAAAAATGTTTTTTATTTATTTTTTTTTTGGATTTGTATTTTAGCTAAAAGTAAGAAAAATTGTTACTTTTTTTGCAAAATTGTCGCTCTTCTTTTGTTTATAGCGGTGATCAGAAATGACGCAGAGGGGATCAAATACCACCAAAAGAAAGCTCTATGTGTGGGGAAAAAAAGGACGCAAATTTCGTTTGCGTACAACGTCGCACGGCCGCGCAATTGTCAGTTAAAGCGGCACAGCGCCGAATCGCAAAAAGTGCTCTGGTCCTAAAGTGGGAAATCCTTCCGGGGCTGAAGTGGTTAAAAAAATTGCTTTTTTTTCACAGTTTTTTCTTTTACTCACTGGTGGAAGTATGTAAAAAAAAATGTAATACTTTTTTTTTTCAATTTTTAAAATATTTTTTTTCTTTTTTACTACTTTTTTCTTTTTTTACGATTCATTTTTTTGTGACCAGAGCAATACAGTGTTACCATAGTAGAATCCTTATTGGGAGACCCTATAAACATTGTATATGTAATATATTAAGGAAATATGGTACGGAAAGCAAATTAAAAAAACAAATGTCACCTAAGCGAGAACGAAGCCTCCCTGCTCAAAACCTTCTGGGGGATACTGGCATCACACATCAAAGGAGGCTTTGGCTCAATCTCTGCCACGCAGCGCCTCATCTGGGGTTGGTGCAAGAAACAGGAAGAGACAGCCTGCCACCTGATGGCACCCGTAAAAAAGATGGCGGCGTGAGTCCAATGGCTTAAAGCAGACAACACTGGATTTGCTGGGTGGGTGAGTAGGATTTTTGTGGACAACCCAGCAGACGAGGCAACATAAAAAAAAATGTGAAGGGGGAGTGAAGTTCCTCATTAAAGTTTGCCATTTTTTTTTTACATTTTGGATAAAGTAGGAAATAGTAACAAAATCCTTTCAGGTTATTTGCCGTCCTTCTCCCTTTGAGGAAATTTCCCTACATTTCCCGTCCTGTAAACACAATAACAGGAAGTGAGAGAATTCAGGGGACCCCCTTTTTAGGTCAAGTGTGCCCATTGGAGAATTCCCCCTCTATTGCTTTTAAATAGGCATCTTACTTTCAATTATGGTAACACCAATCACCATGACCAATAGAGAGGGTGAATCTCCCCCAAATAAAGTTTTGGCTACAAATACACATGAAGACCCCATGCACACTGCTGCCAGCAAGAACAGCATTTCGTTTTTGTGCTAATGATTACAGTACAAATGTTGCTTATTGACCTATTGGCTTCCATGTAGCAGGCTGCCACCTAGCATCCTTGGTTGCCAGGATGCATGTGTCTCCTCTTGCTAGGATGCAGGCAACTCCCACCCCCAGCATTCTTAGTTGTTAGCATTCAGGCAGCTCATGCTGCACAGCATCCTTGGTTGCTAGGATGCAGGCATCTTTTGCCACCTAGTGTCTTTGGCTGCTAGGATGAGAATGGCTCCTGCCATCTAGAGTAGCAGCCGACTGCTACTGCCTAGAATTATTGGCTGCTGAGATGCAGGTGGCTCTTACCACCTAGTGCCCTTGGTTGCTAGGATACAGGCAGCTCCTGTCATCTAGAGTTCTTGGTTGCTAAGATGCAGTTGGCTCTTGCTACCTGGCATCCTTGGTAACTAGGATGCAGGTGGCTCCTACTACTCAGTGTTCTTAGTTGCTAGGATGCTGGTGGCTCCAACTACCCAGTGTTCTTGGTTGCTAAAATGAAGGCAACTCCCCCACCTGGTGTACTTGGTTGTTGAACATAGGTGACTCCTGCCATCTGGCATCCTTGATTGCTAGGATACAAGTAGCTCCTACCACTTACTGTGTTTGCACTAGTGTTTACAGTGCAAATGTACCCTACTGACCTATTTGTTGATAGGTAGCAGGCTATCACCCAACACCCTACGTTGCTATGATGCAGGAGGCTCCTACCACCCAGAGTTCTTTGGTTGCTACAATGCAGGCAGCTGCTACCACCTAGCATCCTAGGTTGCTAGGATGCACATGTCTCCTGTTACCTAGTATGGTGGTTCTCAACCCTGTCCTCAAGTACCCCAAACAGGCCATATTTGCAGGTTTTCCTTTATCTTGCACAGGTGCTTTAAATCCGAGTCAATGGCTTGGTATTTTGGACAGCCATTTTATCTAAGAGAAATTTCCAAAACATGGCCTGTTGGGGGTACTTGAGGACAGGGTTGAGAACCACTGGCCTAGTGTCCTTGGTTGCTAAGATGCAGGTGGCTCCTATCATCTAGTGTCATCGGTTGCTGGGATGTAGGTGCCTCCTATCACCTAGCATCCTTGCTTGCTAGGATGCAGACAGCTCCTGCCATCTAGAGTCCCTGGTTGCTAGGATGGCAGTGGCTCCTGCTGCCCAACAGTCTTGGTTGCTAGAATGCAGGTGGCTCCTTCCACCCTGTATCCTTGGTTGCTAGGATGCAGGTGGTTCCTGCCACTTAGCATCCTTGGTTGCTAGGATGCAGGCTGTCCCTGCCACCTACTGGCCTTAGATGCTAGGATGCAGGTGCCTCCAATATGGTATATGTGTGCTTTACAAATGCAAATTTTAGCACAAACATTTATATATTTATATAGTGTAAAATACCCTCTATACACGGTCCTCAAATGCAGATTTTTTCATTTTTGGTTTACACAGCTGTTTGCTGCAAAAACAGAGCAGTGTGCATGGGCCCATAGAATGCAATACTACTGCATTCCAATCTCTATAAATTATGGATCCAAATGAGTGTTGTACACCTTAAACATTCACATTCAACTTCTGACTGTGAGCAGTCTGTGGGATTGTGGCCTTTCCTTTTCTTTTATTGTTCTCCTTACTCAATGACCCCGATGGTTTAAAATGTATCTAGCAATGGTTGTTATGATTGTTGCCTTTCTTGCTTGTCTGTAATACCTGATCATTCTTGAGCCCCTGCGTGGGCCACTTATTTGCTTGCCTTTGATATTTTTAAAAAACAATTAATAAAATGAAACTGAAAAATTCACATTAAAAATACAAATATGTGCTTGCTGAAAATCCACTATTTTGAATATTTTTTTCTGATACATAATGGGAAGAATGTAGCACTCATATAAATAAAACATATGCAGATTTATTCAATGTAACATAATTCACAGTGATGTACCGTCATTCTCCACAATATACAGGGTGGGCCATTTATATGGATACACCTTAATAAAATGTGGAATGGTTGGTGATATTAACTTCCTGTTTGTGGCACATTAGTATATGTGAGGGGGGAAACTTTTCAAGATGGGTGGTGACCATGGCGGCCATTTTGAATCCAACTTTTGTTTTTTTCAATAAGAAGAGGGTCATGTGACACATCAAACTTATTGGGAATTTCACAAGAAAAACAATGGTGTGCTTGGTTTTAATGTACACCACCACATTATGGGTGTCAGGTCCGAGCATTCCTAGATGAACAGTTTCCTGGAAAGTGGATTGGTTGTCGTGGGCCAGTTGAATGGCCCCCAAGGTCTCCCGATCTGACCCCCTTAGATTTTTATCTTTGGGGTCATCTGAAGGCAATTGTCTATGCTGTGAAGATACGAGATGTGCGTCCTTTTTTTCTCACAAATAGAGCTTTCTTTTGGTGGTATTTGATCACCTCTGCGTCATTTCTGATCACCGCTATAAACAAAAGAAGAGGGACAATTTTGCAAAAAAAAAACAAATTTCTTACTTTTTGCTAAAATACAAATCCCAACAAAAAAAAATCTAAAAAAACATTTTTTTCCATTGGTTTTGGCTGATTTATATTCTTCCTCATATTTTTGGTGAAAAAATCGCAGTCGGTGTTTATTGATTGGTTTGCGCAAAAGTTGCCGCGTTTACGAATGAATTCATTTCTGGGGTTTTTATTTTTTTTTTATTTTTTTACTAGTAATGGCGGCGATCTGCGATTTTTAGTGGTACTGCAATATTGCAACGGACATGTCGAACCATTTTGACACTGTTTTGGGACCATTGGCATTTATACAGAGATCAGTGCTATAAAAATGCACTGATTACTGTGTAAATGCCACTGGCAGTGAAGGGGTTAACCTGGAGGGGGCACTCTAAGGGTTAACTGTGTTCCCTGGGCGTGTTCTAACTGTATGTGGGCTGGGCTGGCTGGGGGAAGGGAGTGATCATGGCTTCCATATACAGGAAGCCTGTGATCACAGCCCTTCCCCCTCTAACAGAACGGAGATCCGTGTTTACTTATATGGACATCGTTCATTCACTGTGGGGGGGCCATTGCGGGTAGCTGGCGGCGATCGAGTCCACCCTACCTTCTCCCTGCCCCCCCATCACAGCGAGCGCGCCTCTGGCGGCACGCGCGTCACAGTGTGGGATATCGCAGCCGCCGTCATATGATGGCAGTTTGCGATATCGAGCCACTTTGTCGCCGTCAGACGCTGGTCGGCAGTCGGCAAGTGGTTAATGAGCCCCAATGTTAACTGGCAGAAGAACATTTCAAAAGACTGCCCCCCTCATAATATTTATCTGAAAGCCTGCTTTGTTCCCCTGGCCCCTCTGCTACCATCCTTCTTTTCCAGCACTCAGTCGATTAAAATACTGCTCACTGCTGCACTTGAGGTGGCCTTGCTACTGTTTATATTGATGTGGGCACCAAATATCATCCTATGCCTAGTCCTGATTGTTAATCACTTTGTATGTTCAATTGTGTTTTTACCATTGTTAATTCATTGTATGCTTGCCTAGTTGCCAGCCATATTGAATGACAATATATTACGTTTGCTTTTACTACCAGGCTTGGTGCCAGCTTTCTTTGATGTAGCACTACTATTGGGCACTACTTTCCTGTGATATTATATGATTGTACACTCAACCTGGTGTGTCAGAGGGGCTGAGGCTTTTGTGAAGGTCGAAGCAAAGAAAAGAGGACCCATCCTATCCAGCCGCTCCTATGAGGGTAGCGATACGTACAGAACTGGAAAAAGGATTAGAAGCAGTGGCATATACCCTCCATGTTATCATTTGAAACAGTTACATGTTTATTACCAGTTTAGGGCGACTCATTGTTAAAGTGTTACTAAACCCAGCAATGTAAAAACAATTCATCCGCTCCCTCACGGTGCACACAGCTTCTAAATCCTCTTTTTATATCAAAATACTGCTGCTATATACCTTTTTTTTCATCTAAACTGCAAGTAGCCAGGGCTTTCCCAGTGTTCATGTGGGAGGAGATTTCACTCTCTGATGATGCAACTTCCTTGACATCAGTGACCCTTCACCCACAATCTGATTGGTGCTTTGCCAATGACACGCTCAGTTCACAAATAATCACTGCCTCTAGAAATGCACTGTAGTCTGTGTCCATGTGAAACAGGAAGATCGAACAGAGAATGTGCAACCTTTCCACCCTGCCTGCATGTAGTATAGTATAGTCTAATATAGTAGACAGGGCAAGAAGGAAGTAGCTGGCCATACAAGATCAAATAGCCTTTTTACATAATGCAGAGGATTAAAACCTTTAAGTTACACAGTGAGTATAGCAAACATGCTACCTTGGCAACCTATAACCATGCTGTGATTGGGGTCCTGAAGAAGCCCTTAGCGAGACGCGTAGACCTCTGCATGTGTGTTCAACACACAATAGGTTGTATTGCTAGTTAATGGTATCTGTATAGGGTTTATACCCAGTATGACCCAATTTTGTTATTGGGGTCTAACTCAGAGAACATGTTTTTATTCTGTCTTTATTAATGTTTATGCATCTGTTCACAATTTGTGATAATAAAAATGTTGTATATTTTTCATCTGTGTCATCTCGTGATGTGCCCAAATTGAAAAACGTCCATTTTTGTGGGGATAACCCACATATGTGTGTTTGTTATTGTTAATAGGACGGTGGCACCTTTTTCAAGAAGCACTTGTTTGGGTTTATAGCAAACATGCTATTCTGCATATATAGACTGATTTGACTGTTGTAGGTTTAGTAACACTTTAATTTCTGTAATTTATATAGATTACCACAATAATAATTTGGATTATTTAAAAGTAAAAACTTATTTGAGCTGACCTCGAAAGCAGAGCTTTTTGCTATATGTTTGTCACTACAAAAAAAAAGTGTTTTTTTATACTGAACTATTGTAATGTTTTTCTGTTGGTAACCACAATGGAAATCTTAAGTAATTTGATCAGCAGGTCACGTTCAGCAATGCATTCATTTTGCCCCATGATCCTCCAGCAATAACATATTTATATAAGGAAAAAATAGGAAAGTGCCAACCAGTGACATCATTGTGATTTTCTGGTAATTATAGTGTACTTTTAACAATCAATATGGTCAGAACCAACTAACGTCTCCACATATATTTATGAATATTTTCCCACATTCCAGCACTTTTGAGAAGCATTTTCCTGGGTTAACGTTTCATAGAAGCTTGTGTTTTGTAGACCCCGGCATCGGTAAACCTAAATAATGTGCCTTGACAACGTATCTTTGCTGTAGTAACCAAAGATTAGTGCATTACCGCCATAAGGACTGAATTTTAGAATCGTCATCCAGTTAAAAAATAGCATGACTATAAACAAATGATATTTGGCAGATTTTGAATTATTCTGGAAAAATATATCTTTCTTTGGATATTCTGTGCATGAACTATTCCCCGAATCCTGCGCTATTGTGCATTCCATCATTTGGAAAACTGAATTTTATTGCTAGTAAATTTAACCACTTGACAACTGGGCACTTAAACCCCCTTCCTAACCAGACCAATTTTCAGCTTTCAGCGCTCTCACATTTTGAATGACAATTACTCAGTCATGCAACATTGTACCAATTTAAATGATCGTTATTTTAAGTCAAAAGGTTTACTACCTTACGTGTTATCGCGTCCTAAGCCCCTTATCAAGTACGTGTCTTATAGGTTTCTTTCTATATAAAAAGGTCTTATTAAGTTTTAGACGGTTTATAGTAAACAAATATCAGTACGATAAAAAATTGACCTACTGCTAAGATTTTAAGTCAGGAATACCGCCATTACGTGATTAGAAACCAATGATGTCGTTTCTATGCAACAGTTCCGTGTAATAAATCCAAATGGCTACGGCCCCAGATGTTTTGTGTTCGAAGATACTTTGCAA
>BLSH010328727.1:214670-225438 GCA_018402905.1 Glandirana rugosa
TCACTGTCTGGATATGTTACATTGTATTAAGTGTCATTACAGGGTTACATAGGTTTGTAGCACTGGGCAGGAAGAGGTCTTACCTACGTTGGTATTTATATGTCCCACCCGGTAAATATACCTATGTGGAATTATTTTACCCTTACCAACCACTATAATTGAAGGACAAACACCGTGTAATCATATACACTCCCCCCTTTGAAAAGTTCTACCCACCACTGGTACTGCCGGTAAAACTTCAGCCGGTAAAACTTAGGTTGAAAAAGTTATCCTTCTCCCAGTACACTGTGTAGTTTGAATAACCCTTAAAGTTACATTGAAATAAGAAAGTACTCAATAAATGTTCAAAGAGGAGAAGAGGGTTGCATTGACAATCCAACACAATGGGCAGCACATTGAACACATTTTATAAGTGGTCAGAAACTTGTAAATAACTCATGAAAGAATAAAGTTACATTGAAATTCCCAATAAGTTTGATGTGTCACATGACCCTCTTCCTATTGAAAAAGTTGGATTCAAAATGGCCGACTTCAAAATGGCCGTCATGGTCACCACCCATCTTGAAAAGTTTCCCCCCTCACATATACTAATGTGCCACAAACAGGAAGTTAATATCACCAACCATTCCCATTTTATTAAGGTGTATCCATATAAATGGCCCACCCTGTATATTTATGGTTGCATCCATTCTGGAGAAGGACGGGTCACGATGTTTGGATACATTGGGACATTACTGTGAATTATGTTACATTGTATAGGTCTGTCACTTGCATGTTTGTGTATATATACAGTATATATATATATATATATATATATATACTGTATATATAAACTATATTGTCAAAAGTATTGGGATGCCTGCCTTTACACGCACATGAACTTTAATGGCATCCCAGTCTTAGTCCGTAAGGTTCAATACTGAGTTGGCCCACCCTTTGCAGCTATAACAGCTTCAACTCTTCTGGGAAGGATGTCCACAAGGTTTAGGAGCATAGGCGTATGGAGGGGGTGTGCTGGGCGTGCCTGGGCCCTGATCACCAAGGTTACCAACCATGCAGTGTCTGTAAAAAGCCTTAGCCTACAATTGCTCCACGTCTCTGCTGCCTCCTTAGCCAATGAGAAGGACACTGTACCCTCCCCTTTCCCCTGCATGCCTTATTTGACTTCATAACAAGAGGTGCCCCAAGCTGGAGAGGGCGGGAGAGTGAGGAGTAAACACAGCCTGCAGTGTGGGATGAACTTCAGACTACCAGGAGAAGGTAAGCTGGGCTGAGCACAATGTAGTCAGTACATATACATACACATGCATGCATGTGCGCTTTAGCTTTAGGGTGCACACCCTAATGCAATAGGCTGTGCACACCTATGTTTAAGAGTGTCTATGGGAATGTTTGGCCATTCTTCCAGAAGCACATTTGTGAGGTCAGGCGCTGATGTTGGATGAGAAGACCTGGCTCGCAGTCTCCGCTCTAATTCATCCCAAAGGTGTTCTATCGGGTTGAGGCCAGAACTCATCCATGTCTTTATGGACCTTGCTTTGTGCACTGGTCCAAATCATTTGGTGGAGGGGGGCTTATGGTGTGGGGTTGTTTTTCAGGGGTTGGGCTTGGCCTGTCTTGGTGAAGGGAACTCTTAAGGCGTCAGCATACCAAGACATTTTGGGCAATTTCATGCTCCCAACTTTGTGGGAAGAGTTTGGGGATGGCCCCTTCCTGTTCCAACATGACTGCGCACCAAGTGCATAAAGCAAGGTCCATAAAGATATGGATGAGCAAGTTTGGGGTGGAGGAACTTGACTGGCCTGCACAGACTCCTGACCTCAACCCAATAGAACACCTTTGGAATGAATTATAGCAGAGAATGTGAGCCAGGTCTTCACGTCCAACATCAGTGCCTGACCTCACGAATGCATTTCTGGAAGAATGGTCAAACATTCCCATAGACACTCCTAAACCCTGTGGACAGCCTTCCCAGAAGAGGTGAAGCTGTTATAGCTGCAAAGGGTGGGCCAACTAAATATTGAACCCTATGGACTAAGACTGGGATGTCATTAAAGTTCATGTGCGTGTAAAGGCAGGTGTCCCAATACTTTTGGTAATATAGTGTATGTAAAGGAACATTTTTATCCTGAAGACCATTGTCACTGAGATAGAAAGTGGTTAATCCAAAAATGTTGGGTTGTCACCAAAACAAGAGGTGAGGGAAAAGCATTAAGCAACCCAAAAAACAAACAGAGGGCGCACAAGCCTAGTGCATTATCCTCAGAAATCCTTTATTGATAAAAGCATGTAATAGGTTATATACTCACAAACCAACGTATGTATAAGCTCATCAGAACTAGTCCATCTACAGACCATCAACACATCCCATCACACAGAGGAACAATGTACGTCTGAAAGGCTAACACGTTTCGAGAGACTTGCCCTCTTCCTCAGAGCCAAATATGGAGGGTAAAGCATTAAATGAGGACACCTATTCCTGCGACAACTCTCTTAGATGGAAATTCTCTTCACTTTGGACAGGAATTGAAGGGAAAACTCCCAAGATGGACACTGATGGTAAAAAATTAAGTTGGTAGGTATATTTAACCTACCCTACCCTAAAACAACACAAAGAAGTTTAGAGTGTCCATACACTTTAAGCACAGAATATGTTTGGTTCATTCAGGAGGTTACAGATCTGTGCCGCATACACACCTCGCGGTTGAGGAGCAGCGGATGGTATTCACGTCCATGGATGAAGTCATTTATAATACATTTGTTTTAGTGAGGCTGCAGAAAATGTTAACATTGAGAAGTAATGTTAATGAAAATTATTTAATGATGTGGCGCTTTGTTAATAAGAGTTCAGTTGCAAACGACGGTCGGTCACCAGCCCCGCACTTACCCCATCTAGGTCGCAGGCAGCGCTTACTCTGGGCAGGGGGCGGTGTCTCCTTCTCCTGGTGCTTCCCCTGAGTCTCCTCCTTCCTCCTCCAATAGGATCGCTTCTCCTCTCAGTCAATCGGGTGACAGGACTCAGGACCCGCTTTCTGATTGGCCGGGAGGAGAATCAGGAAGAAAATAGTGAATATTAACTCACTGTTGTTAAACAATTGGGTGCAGCTGCAGGCACCATTCAGATATCACCACTCAAACCCAAGGCCGCCATATGACGGCCGGTGGTACGGAAGTGGTTAAATAATTTCCATTAACATTCTCATCGTGGGGGACACATGACGCCGATGTGAGCTAGAATTGTGCACTGCTGAAAAATGTGTTCGTTTTCATTTTCGTTTCATTTGTTTGTTTTTTTTTCGTTCTTCGGGTCATTCGTTACGATCGCAATTCATATATTCTTACATTCAGAAATTCGTAATTTCGTAAATTCATAATTTCATAAATTTGCAAATTCCGAAAACTGGAAAATCTGAAAATAAGAAAGAAAATCCAAAAAAAAAAAAATCGAAAGAACGTAAATCCGAAAAATGTAAATAATATCTAACTAACTAATAATAACTAACTATTAAATTATAGGTATTGGGATTTCCTTTCAAATTTGGCTGTTAGCGAACGCAACGAATATGAATTGATCTGAAGTTACGAATCATCCGAAATAAAGATTGGCGCATCTAAACAAATGGAACGGAAGGAATTAATAATAAATAATAATAATAAAAAGTTATCATTATTGTTATTTATTATTATTAATTAGTTACGTTCCATTTGTTTAGATGCGGCATTCCTTATTTCGGATAATTCTTAACTTCGGATAAATTCGTATTCGTTACGTTCACTAGCAGCCAAATTTGAAAGGAAATTCCAATACCTATAATTTAATAGTTAAGTTATTATTAGTTGGTTTATCAGGTTTTTCAGATTTTCGTTCTTTTGGTTTTTCTCTCTTATTTTCGAATATTCGAATTTACGGATATTCGGAAAAATTAATTAAACGGGTTTTCGTTAATTCGGATATTTCCGAATTAACAAATTTGTCAAAATTCGTTAAAAAAACGAATTTGGAACGAAACAAATTGCACATTGTCTAATGTGAGCAGCTGCCCTATTTTTTTGTAATATTGCATATCCAATACGGTGGCGCATAGGAATGCAGTTCTTATTTCTTCATTGTCAACTTGTGTTCTGTGACTTGGGTTGGTCTATGCAGCTGCGTCATAATGAAAGTGAAAGGGATAAGCCCAGCGTAAATATTGGAGCAAAGGGATCAAAGGGCACCAGAGAAGGTACAGATCACTGTGCTCCCTGCAAGTGAGAGATGAGAATGGTGTCAGTGAAAGGAACGATAGATATGACAGCAAAGTGACCAGAGGCCACCAGAGAAGATACAGATCTCCGTGTCTCCTCCAGGTAAGTGATCAGATTTGTGTACATGAAAGGGGAAAGCTTAGCATATTGTAGAGAGAGAATCAGAGGCCACCAGAGAAGATACAGATCTCCGTGTCTCCTCTAGGAAAATAATCAGATTTGTGTACATGAAAGGGAAAAGCTTAGATTATTGTAGAACGAGAACCAGAGGCCACCAGAGAAGATACAGATCCCTGTGCCTCCTCTAGGTAAGTGATGAGATTTGTGTACATTAAAGGGGAAAGCCTAGCATATTGTAGAAAGAGAACCAGAGGCCACCAGCAGGGCCGTCTTTAAGGCAGGGCAAAAGGGGCAGATGCCCTGGGCCCTGTCACTGTTGTGGGGCCCAAAGCAGCTACCTAATACTTGCCAACTATCCTGGTTTAAATTCCCTTGTCCCTTGAAGCTTTTCTTGTTTAAGAGTTTTATTGAGGTTTTGAGTTACAGCAGGAAATATGCAGACTAAATAACTTCACAACACAGGTACATAGGAGGCAATATGCGTTTACAATAGCCAGGGTATGATCACAGATAGTGCAAAGTGGGCCTATCAATACATGTAATAGAGAGGGGGGTTCACGGGCCTGGCCAGAGCGGAGAGAGAGGCAGGCGGGAGAGTGAGGGAGAGTTTCCGGACACCCCAATGGGGACTAGCTGTGTCCAGGAAGAAGACTTTCTGCAACTACGATCTCTCTCTGCCCGGGACAGTAAGGGCCGCGTATTTGGATTCCATACCAGTTCAGGGAATTGGTTGCCTAATGGCAAGTCCCTTGAAGCTTTAGTCCCATGCTGTGTCCTGATATCTCAGTGTGAAGTGCTGCTACTAATGCTTCCCAGCTCTGCCCTATTGTTGTGTACAGGTGACTAATCTGCAGACCCTGTGTTTACATGTAAATAACCAGCATTGATTTGTAAATAGCGGCGGCATTCTTATGTAAATAGTGGTGGCCAGTGGCATTGATATGTAAATAAAGGCTGCATTCATATGTATATCATGCCCCCCTGAGGTCATATCCACCATCACCTTAACTGAATGCTGCCCACTTGGGGCATGCTTGAAAGTCCTGCCTGCAACTGTGGCCATTAAGCCTAACATCAGCCTGTTCTGCAAAGGTAATTACATTGGTGGGGGGGGGGGGGTAGTGTGGAGTGTGCAGAGATAGGCCCAAGAAAATGTTTGCCCAGGGTCCAATCAATAATAAAGACAGCCCTGGCCACCAGAGAAGATACAGATCTCCGTGCCTCCTCTAGGTAAGTGATCAGATTTGTGTACATTAAAGGGGAAAGCCTAGCATATTGTAGAAAGAGAACCAGAGGCCACCAACAGGGCCGTCTTTAATGCAGGGCAAAAGGGGCAGATGCCCTGGGCCCTGTCATTGTTGTGGGGCTCAAAGCAGCTGCCTAATACTTGCCAACTATCCTGGTTTGAATTCCCTTGTCCCTTGAAGCTTTAGTCCTGTGCTGTGTCCTGATATCTCAGTGTGAAGTGCTGCTACTAATGCTTCCCAGCTCTGCCCTATTGTTGTGTACAGATGACTAATCTGCAGACCCTGTGTTTACATGTAAATATCCAGCATTGATTTGTAAATAGCTGCGGCATTCTTATGTAAATAGTGGTGGCCGGTGGCATTGAAATGTAAATAAAGGCTGCATTCATATGTATATCATGCCCCCCTGAGGTCATATCCACCATCATATTTTTGGTAAAAAAAATCGCAATCGGCGTTTATTGATTGGTTTGCGCAAAAGTTGCCGCGTTTAATGAGAATTCATTTCTGGGGTTTTTTTTTTATTTTATTTTTTACTAGTAATGGCGGCGATCTGCGATTTTTAGCGGTACTGCGATATTGCAGCGGACATGTCGGACCATTTTGACACTTTTTTGGGACCATTGGCATTTATACAGTGATCAGTGCTATAAAAATGCACTGATTACAGTGTAAATGCCATTGGCAGTGAAGGGGTTAACCTGCAGGGGGCGCTCTAAGGGTTAACAGTGTTCCCTGGGCATGTTCTAACTGCGTGGGGACTGCCCTGGCTGGGGAAAGGGGATGATCACAGCTTTCACTTACAGGAAGGCTGTGATCATCGCCCTTCCCCCTTCAACAGAACGGAGGTCCGTGTTTACTTACACGGACCTCCGTTCTTTCTGTGCGGGGGGGCCATCGCGGGTAGCCGGCGGCGATCGAGTCCGCCCTACCCGCTCCCTGGCTCTCCTCAAACACAGTGAGCACGCGAGCACGCCTCCGGCGGCGCGCTCACAATGCTAATTATCGCGGCCGCCGTCCTGTGACGGCGGTTCGCGATAACGAACCACCTTGTCGCCGTCACGCTGCGGCGGGCGGTTGGCAAGTGGTTAAGGGCACAGGTGACTGAGAACCCCAGTCAAGTCTGCACTAACTAGACTCACCGTACAACCCCTGTTATCCAGGGTTCTATATGTGTGGTTTGTGTTGAAAGAATGAAGGGGTTCTTTCACTTGGGACATAATATTTTTGAACAATCTCCCTGAAGAAATATATGAAGATACATAATTCCACCTTCCAGACTGCTAGAATATTGTAGGAGTCTCATAGAACATTGCTTGATAGTTTGAGGTGGGTGGGGGTTGCTATGTGTTTATTGTTAAGTGGCTGTATCTTATTGTTCTAATGTTTCTGTCTGTCTTGGGAGCCAACTATTATGGGATGTATACGGTATCTCACAAAAGTGAGTACACCCCTCACATTTTTGTTGCCGGATGCAACTTAGGGACGTATCGGCAACGCATTTGCGCTCCTTCTTCAGGCCGTCATTGGTATCGGTGCATCCCTAGTTTGTAGTGCAAATCCAAAGAGCAGCCTAGGTTGGCAATGCTGCTCCTCCATAAATAAAGAACAGTGTGGTCACCCAAAGGGCAGGAAATGTGCTACTGGCAAATCATTAGGTGAAAAAAAAAAGTAGAAAAGCCTAAACAAAAAGAAAATGAATGCAGCCATCACATAGAAGGACTAGTGGACTGGGATATATTTGATATTTGCATTTTGGGGTTTAGATATATTTTAGGAGTGTTTTTCTTTTTTTTTTTGGTTTAAAAGGATGCTATTCCAAAAAACATGTTATGCATTAAAGTAGCAAAATAAGGTACAATAATAAAATAGTAATATATAAAGAAAAATAAAAAGAGTATAAAATAATAATAAAAAATAATATAATTATACAAATATAATATCATATGAAAAAAAAATAATATTTCTCACATCAGCTATCACCACATGTCAACAAGGATCATAGGTGTGCGCACAGGGTGTGTCGGAAGTGTCTAGGCACACCCTAATCACCCCATGCACATTAGCATTATCGCTCTGTATGCCAGTGGGAAGATGGGAAAGATTTCCATCTTACCGACTCTGCCATACGCACTTGGCCCTCTCTGAATGGGCAAAGCTGGTAGAGACTTCCCCAAAAAGACTTGCAGCTGTAATTGCAGAGAAAGGCGGTTCTACAAAGTATTGACTCCGGGGGGCGCCACACAAATGCCCCCCACACTTTTCACATATTTATTTGTATCATTTATCATTTTCCTTCCACTTCACAATTATGCGCCACTTTGTGTCGGTCAATCACATAAAATCCCAATATAATACATTTACGTGTTTGGTTGTAACATGAGAAAATGTGGGAAATGTCAAGGGGTATGAATACTTTTTCAAGGCACTGTGCATGTAGTATGGTAATTCATGTATAATACTCATATAACCCCTTTTCTTTGTTCCTGCAGAATGGGATTCCTTGCTGGTGTACTCTTTTCTGTTTGGCTGATATTTGGGATTCAGCAGACCCAAGCGGTATGTAGACTGAAGTAAATGATAATCGAATATTAAAAAATTGTAATTTACCATAATGGCTTGTGATTCAACACTTTTTTTCTGATAAAAATTGACATAAGATATATTATCATATATTATTTTTAGGTCTCTCTGCAACTTTTTTTATACTAGAAGAAAAGTTACGACAGCGTTGCCCCAAACTAAAAGGTGCTCAAAGTCTTACGCTGCATTTTCTTTATAAAGCAGCCTCAGCCTGGGTAGAGAAGACTGCCCCCCTGCCAGCGAACTGCAGAGAAGTACTTTTACGCCCTTTATAGAAGCAGTGGTCTCTCTGCAGAGATTAGACACACCCCTCGATATGACCTAGAGATCTGCAAAGTAATGCTAACTGCTGATTGGAGATCTCTGGCTGACTCATCACGGGGCGTGTCAGACCACTGGTTCCACACTGTGAGCAAGGGTCCTTCTCTGCAGCACGCTGGCAGAGGACAGGCTTTTTGACTCTGACTTTTTTTTTTGGCTGTGGCTGCTTTCTAAAGAAAGCCGACTGTAAGACGTCAAACAATTTTAGTTGTAGTGCATCTGGAATGTAGTTATCTGATTTAACCACTTTAAGACTGAGCTTCTTTTTGGAGTTCGGTGCTTACGAGTTAAAACCAGGTTTTTTTGCTACAAAATTACTTAGAACCCCCAAACATTGTATATTTTTTTCTAACACCCTAGAGAATAAAATGGCGGCCGCTGCAAAACGTTATGTCCCACCGTATTTGCGCAGCGGTCTTACAAGCGTGATTTTTAAAAAAAAAAAATTAAGTTTTTTGAGTTAAAAAATAAGATAGCAGTAAAGTTAGGCCAATTTTTTTCCATATTGTGAAAGATAATGTTACGCCGTGTAAAATGATACCCAACATGTCATGCTTCCAAATTGCGTCTGCTCGTGGAATGGCGACAGCGTTTGCAACATAAAAACCTCCATTGGCGACGTTTAAAAAATTCTACAGGTTAGCAGTTTTGAGTTACAGAGGAGGTCTAGTGCTAGAATTATTGCTCTCCCTCTAACGATCGCGGCGATACCTCACATGTGTGGTTTGAACACCGTTTTCATATGTGGGCGGGACTTACGTATGCATTCGCTTCTGCGCACGAGCTCGCGGGCAGGGGGCATTTTAAGTTTTTTTTTTAATTATTTATTTTACCTTTTGATTTTTACACTGTTCTTTTTTTTAACAAAAAAAAATGTGATCACTTTTATTCCTATTACAAGAAATGTAAACATTCCTTGTAATAGAAAAAAGCATGACAGGTCCTCTTAAATATGAGATCCGGGGTCAAAAAGACCTCACATCTCATATTTACAGTAATATGCAAAAAAAACCCCAACAATTATTAGAAAAAAATGACAGTGCAAAAAAAAGGGCCCTTTAAGAGCATTGGGCGGAAGTGACTTGTGACGTCGCTTCCGCCCTGCCATGTTATGGAGCCGAGTGGGCGGCTTCAGCTGCTCACTCGGCTCACGGACACTGGGGGGAGAGGAACCGAGATGACCGGAAAGTGGCGGGGGCACCTCTCTCGCCGCTGATAAAAGTGATCTCGCGGCGCGTCCGCTGCTAAGATCACTTTTATCTTGTGCAGAATCGTCTGCTGAAAAACCGATACCGGGGTTATGGTAGCTATCTGCTACCATAACAGCGGTATTCCAGTTCAAACGGCCACCGTAATATGACGGCGGGCGGTCTTGAAGTGGTAAAAGTTCAGTTGGGCTTCATAACTAAGTGGGCAGGGGATGGAGGCATCTGAAGAGAAGGGGAGGAGTGACTGTGTAAATTTCACCTTGAGCCATTGAGCTCAGCAACCAACAGGGGAGACTGAAAAATGTGAAGATGAGCTGGGAGCCCAATTTGTTTCCTGCGGTTGAAATTACAAACTATTTATAAGCAATGTTTCAGATTTACCAGACTAAAAAAAAATTAAATAAAATTGGGTTCCTTTTCCACCAGGAATGTATAGAGTCTGTATGTTCTCCTTGTATCTCTGTGAGTTATTCCCATGTTCTCAACTTCCCTCCAGCTGCCTGGTAACATGCTAGTTGGCTTTTGTTTTGCATATCGGTGATTGAGATATAAGGGTCTGCACCGATGGGGTATAGTTCCTATGCAGGGGCGTATCATGAAATTGGTGGGCCCGTGTGCAAGCCCACACCGCTCGGCTGCCAACCAGGGAGAGATCACCCATGGGTGCAGTGTGGTTCAGAGCACAGTGGGCCCCCCACCCCTTAGGGCCCGTGTTCAGTGAACACCCTGCACCCATGGATGATACACCACTGTTCCTATGCCATCTATGGGAAACAAACCCACTTGAAGCAATGCAGATCAGAAGATCTCAGAAGCATCTGAAACTGATGCCATCAACACAAGCCTGAAGCCCTTCAACACTGGCCTTTAATAAGGGAGGGTGAAGCAAGGCTGGCAATCTAAAGGCCAGTGTTGAAGGGCTTCAGGCTTGTGTGGAAGGCATCAGTTTCAGATGCTTCTGAGATCTTCTGATCTGCATTTGACCTGCTTCAAGTGGGTTTTGTTTCCCATAGATGGTATAGGAACAATACCCCACCAGTGTGG
>BLSH010328727.1:226902-247748 GCA_018402905.1 Glandirana rugosa
CTTCCGATCTCTGCTGTTGCTGTAAGGGACAGATTATTGTTCTAAAATCATCTCCTAGTTCTATAGGGAGAGGTTCCTGCTGTTGCTGTAAGGGACAGATTATTGTTCTAAAATCATCTCCGAGTTCTATAGGGAGAGGTTCCTGCTGTTGCTGTAAGGGACAGATTATTGTTCTAAAATCATTTCTTAGTTCT
The DNA here is from genome assembly GCA_018402905.1 of Glandirana rugosa. Lineage (NCBI taxonomy): Eukaryota > Metazoa > Chordata > Amphibia > Anura > Ranidae > Glandirana > Glandirana rugosa. The sequence continues at coordinate 227,097 of BLSH010328727.1, forward strand.
ATAGGAAGAGGTTCCTGCTGTTGCTGTAAGGGACAGATTATTGTTCTAAAATAATTTCTTAGTTCTATAGGGAGAGGTTCCTGCTGTTGCTTTAAGGGACAGATTATTGTTCTAAAATCATTTCTTAGTTCTATAGGGTCAGGTTCCTGCTGTTGCTGTAAGGGACCCCATTTGGGTCCCCATTGACTTCAATGGGATTCGGGGTCAAGTTCGGTACCGAACCCGAACTTTTTCGCGAAGTTCTGCCGAACCCACCGAACCCGAACATCCAGGTGTTCGCTCAACTCTGTATGTTCTCCTGGATTTGTTGAGGTTCACCGCAGGTGCTTTGATTACTTCCCGCTGACCAAAAAATATTCTGACAGGTCAACCCACTTTTGACCAAACTGACCCAAAATTCTGCATGTACATGTATGACTATAGTATGACCACAATAGAGTTCTTCTGATCACTGCAGGAGAACATTCTGACTATGAATGACCAGGCGTTTGATGATCAGTATGAAGGCTGCACCGAAGAGATGGACAGTGAAATAAAGTTTGTACTTGATGAAGAAAAAAAATCTGACCCAGTATTTAGTAGAACTTGGGATGAGGCTGAAAAAAAATGGAACACGGAGAAACCGAGTGTACCGAGTGACTTTCGGGATGAGTACGGCATTGCCATCATGGCTTATTCCAACAACAAGAGCGATCTTTATTCCAGATTCAACAGAGCAGTGAGAGAGTATCGAGGCAGGGACACCTTCCATTACCATTCTCTGCACTTTTTTATCACGCAAGCCCTACGCCTCCTTAGGTCTAATTGTTGTTGGGGGTCAACATGGTCGGTATACAGAGGGATGAAAGGCATACATTTTGAGCCTGAAAAAATAGGGGGAGAAGTCAGATTAGGGCAGTTTTCCTCTTCATCCACCAGCAGAAGAGTAGCTTTCGAGGACTTTGGAGGTGACACCTTCTTCACCTTCACCAGCTGCTTCGGTGCGAAAATCCAAACATTTTCCTATTTCCCAAACCAAGAGGAGGTTCTGATACCAGTAGACGAGGTCTTCACGGTGACCAACTTTACAAAGCAGGAAGGCAAAAACAAATTTGTCCTTAAAACGACGAAAAGAAGATGTCACTACTTCAACTGTGACTACCTAAGGAAAGGTTAGTGAACTTCTTACTTTTTTTAACAGTTTGCTCTGAGCTCCAATGTGAAAAAGATGTAGGGTACAACCAGGGCTGCTGTTAAAAATCACGGGGCCCCCATACAGCCAAAAGTGACTGAAGACATCATTTATCAGTCCCTTTCTCTGCAGCCTCAGCCTCAGCACTTAGAGGCTTCCTGCTCATTCACAAACTGAAGCATAGTAAACAGTATACTAGGTTTCAGTGATGAATGGACATAGGAGTGATTGGTACTGATCGCTCACAGTGTTCATTTAGGAAAAGAAGGGGCCATTAAATTGCATAACTACTGACCCCTTCCTTTGCTCTCCAGCCTGAAGTATCCCCCTGTGTATCCACAGCAGCATCCAACGGGAGAGAAGGGAAGCCTGCAGCACTGCGGGGGAAATGGGCACACAGTGGGCCCGGACAGCAGGCGGAAGGGGCACATGTGCTTGAATCAATCCCCCTGCAGTGTAGGCAGAGTGTGAGAGAGGAGGAGAAGCCGGCAGCGCTGCAGGGGGAGGCAGAAGAGGATCGGTGTCTGTAGTACAGCTGGCCCTCCTGCCCAGCAGGTGCCTGGGTCCCGTACAGAAGGGCTGGCTGCCTTATCAGCGGCCCTGGGTACAACTAAATGTACACCTGCCATAAACATGGCCAATTGAAATTAACATGATAAAAAACACAATTTCATTGAGTTCAACCAATAGAAAAATGTATAAATAAATAGTAAACCTGCAAAACTGTAACCCTGCAGTTAATCCATAGAATTAAAAAAAAACCCTTAGTTGGCGGTTCACAGGGGCGACTTGTCAGGAACTCTGTGCAGTACAATGGAAACGTTCTAATAGGAACGACTCAAGTCGCTCCGACTTAGAAAAAGGTTCCTGTATTACATTGGGGCGACTTTGGAGGGACTTGCATTGACTTCTATTACAGAAGTCGCTTTGCAAGCCGCACTGAAGTCACGCTGTACGGGGTGGCTTCAAAGTAAGACGAAAATCAGGCGACTTTGAAGCTGCCCCTGTGTGAACCGGCACTCATGGATCTCTCAGTTAGATAGTTACACTAACACAGGATGGTACTGTGGGTGTATATAGATCTCTGTCCAATTTACTCCGGGGGGGGGGGGGGTGAGGGATTCCTTGATAATCACTGAAAAATGCAATCATTTTTTAGCAGAGACCCTAGAGAATAAAATGGTGGTCGTTATAATTTTTTTAAGTCACACGGTTTTTGCGCAGCAGCTTTTCAAACACAAAATTTTTGCAAAAAAATATTATTATTATTATACAGGATTTATATAGCACCAACAGTTTGCGCAGCGCTTTACAACATGGGGGCAGACAGTACAATTACAATGCAAATCAGTACAATACAAATCAATACAGGAGGAATCAGAGGGCCCTGGCCTGCTTGTTGGAGCTTACAATCTAATACACTTTAATGTGTATTAAACATAACATATACCCCAATGTTACCCATCACGTTGTGATGAAGCGCGTTTATCGCGTGAAACGCGTCACCTTTCCTGTGCCTTTGTAAGTTGTTTTTATGACCTCCTAATAATAAATTTTCATTGCATTGAGTTTGGGTGTTGCAGCCGTTCCTCCTTTTTCTCCATGAACTATGCTGCTGAAACGACAGGGCGAGCACCCCACTCAATTCCTTCATTAAAGCGGTAGTAAACCCATCCATTTAACAGTTTAAACACCAGTCACATTTCCGGCACGTGCCGGAAATGTAAGACTCCCATTGGTTGTGCTCTAAACCAAACTGTCAAACCATCCAATGGCTGGTGTCATAGCTGATCACATGTGCAGCATCATGGCAGTTGTAGACTAAACAGAGGCCAAGATGGCAGCTTCCTTGGCTGAAAATGATAGGAGGGTTTACTACCACTTTAAGTTCACCTGGTACGTCCTGGAGCAGCCCTTCCCTTGGGTTGTTGGTTGGAAACCATAGACAGGAAGTTGTCATCTATAGTAGCAATAGACATACCACAGCTATACATGATGTTTTGACTCACCGCCAAATTAGAAAAAAAGTTGATTTTTTGTTGAACACTTGAATGGGAAACATTTAAAACCTTGAGCTCAATCCTAGTGCTAACTGTGAGTCTTGCATAGAGCAGGACAGGAAAGCATTTCAGATGGCGATACTTCAATTTAATGCCAATTGTTTAATTAGAAAATTAGGTTTACAGTAGGTAAATAAAATAAATAAATAATAAAAAAAGAAGATTCCACACCTGAAATTGATTTATTTCCTGAGTTTGTTTTGTTTGCGAGTTTATCATTTTTAGGAGAACCGTATCATCGGAGAAAAAAAAAGAATGGGTTTAAATGAATTAATCTGTCATTAATTGAGCTTCTTCCATTTAAAACATTTTTAAATGCAATGTTGTTGATTGAATTACATTTAATTAAATTACATTTTAATTCAAGCTAATTTCGTTTAATTATTTGATTTAAAACATTTAACAAACCCACATGCAAGCAATGATATCATTGCTACCCCTATCACATGTTTCTTGGCTGCACTGTCTGGAAGGAGATTTGGACCCCCCCCCCATCCTTAAATAAATTAATTTTTGACACTCAACGAAAAATATTTGCCACATATACATAATCTGGTATCATGTAAATGCTATAATGATTTTAATCTGTATTAAGCTTCTTTACAAACAGTAAAAAAAAAAAAATATATATATTTTCTGGCCAACAGTTGATGACATTGCTCTCTGTGCTGCTCATATTCGTTGTTGGGAACTTCTGTGTTCTTGTTGTGATGCGACATTTCTGGTCATTATTTTTACAGGAGGAAAATCCGGTACATGTGTGTAAGACAGAGGTGAGCATGAAACCCTCTCCCAAATTAATCATGGATACTAATAATTATGATATAACAAGACAGATAGAATTATAAGTATTTCTTAATATGAATGGCAAAACATCCAAGAGAACATACCTCCTAGTTCCTAAGTACCTTATGGAGGTGCTTGCTATCCCAGAGGGTAGTCTACTAGACAATGTAGAGAGAAGGTCAGGAGTAGAGTTGAGCGAAAACCTGGACGTTCGCGTTCGGAGGGTTTGGAAAAAAGTCCGGGTTCTGCACCGAACGTTGCCCGAATGTTATCCCGGACCCCGGACCCCATTGAAGTCAATGGGGACCCAAACTTTTAGGCACAAAAATGGTTGTAACAAAGTCCTGGAAAGTGCTAGAGGGCTGCAAAAGGAAGTAAAATGGGGGTAAGAGTAGAGCAAGTGCCCTACAAAAAAATGGGGATAGGGAAAATAAATTAAAATCAAATAAACTAGGAGATGATTTTTGAACAATGATGTGTCACTTACAGCAACAGCTGGCCCTATAGGAGTAGGCAATGATTTTTGAACAATAATCTGTCCCTCTAAGCAGAAGCCTCTACCTAGTGCAGTCAGATCGCTCAAAGCAGCAGTATGTGAAATCTCAAATTACTCCCACAATCTGATCGTTGTGTACGATCCCACAATCTGGTCGTTGTGTACGATCCCACAATCTGACCATTGTGTACGAACGTAACGATCGTTGTGTTAGGCAGAGTTTGATCTGCAATCTGTCACTCAAAGCAGCAGTATGTGAAATCTCAAATTACTCCCACAACCTGATCGTTGTGTACGATCCCACAATCTGATCGTTGTGTACGATCGTAGCGATCGTTGTGTTAGGCAGGGTTTGATCTGCAATCTGCAACTCAAAGCAGCGGTATGTGAAATCTCAAATTTCTGCTATCTGTCCCTCAGAGCAACAGCAGTAGTAATCTCAGGATGCAGGATCAGATGTTAAAATGTCTGCAATCTCTCCCTGACAAAAACGCCGACAGCTTCCTCTCCCTACACTAACCCAAGAGCATGTGACATGCCTCACTGTGACTCCAGCTTATAAAGAGGCTAGGTCACATGATGCACTGGCCAATCATAGCCATGCCATTAGTAGGCATGGCTGTGATGGCTTCTAAGGGCAAACCAGTGAAACGCTTGTTGATTGGCTGCCCTTCAGCTATTCAACATGCGTGATCAACTACCAGAACCCAGAACCCGAACCTTTTTTAGAAATGTCCGTGTTCGGGTCTGGGTCCCGGACACCCGAAAGTTCGGTACGGACCTGAACATTACAGTCCGGGTTCGCTCAACACTAGTCAAGAGCAGAGTACTGTCACTTCATGGAGGGCCATGTTGGAGGATGAGGTATCTCAGTGGTGAATGGTATCAGAACAGAAGATAGAAGGTCAGGAACATGGAGGGTGTGATATCCTAGTTATGAGAGTAATCAGAAAGGTCGAGAGAAGCTCAGGAACAGGTTATATTTTCCCTATAGAGGGGCATGTTGGAGGGTGTGATATCCTGGATGGGGAAATAATCAAAAGGGTAGGCAGAAGGTTAGGAGGAGAATATTTTTTAACTTACGGAGGGCCACGTTTGAGGGTGTGATGTCCTAATGGTGGATATAATCAGAAATGAAAGAGAAGGTCAGAAGCAGAGTATGTTCTGTCTTATGGCCTTATGGAGGGCCATGTTGGAGGGTGTGGAATCTCCACGGTACAGTGCATCTGGAAAGTATTCAGAGCGCATTTTGTTATGTCACAGCCTTATTCCAAAATGGGTTAAATTTACTATTTTCCTCAATATTCTACAAACAATACCCCATAATGACAACGTGAAAGAAGTTTGAAATCTTTGCAAATTTATTAAAAATAAAAAAACAAAAAAAATCCCATGTACATAAGAATTCCCAGCCTTTGCTCAATACTTTGTGGAAGCTCTTTTGGCACCAAATACAGCCTCAAGTCTTTTTGAGTATAATGCTACAAGCTTGGCACACATATCTTTGGGCGGTTTCTCCCATTCTTCTTTGCAGAACCTCTCAAGCTCCATCAGGTTGGATGGGGAGCATCGGTGCACAGCCATTTCCAAATCTCTCCAGAGATGTTCAGTCGGGTTCAAGTTTGGGCTCTGGCTGGGCCACTCAAGGACATTCACAGAGCTGTCCCATAGCCACTCCTTTGTTATCTTGGCTGTGTGCTTAGGGTCATTGTCCTCTTGGAATATAAACCTCCACCCAGTCTGAGGTCCAGAGCGCTCTGGAGCAGGTTTTCATCAAGGATGTCTCTGTTCATTGCAGCATTCATATTTCTCTCAATCCCGATTAGTCTCCCAGTTCCTGCTGCTGAAAAACATCTCCACAGCATGATGCTGCCACCACCATTCTTCATTGTAGGGATGGTATTGGCCAGATGATGAGCGGTGCCTGGTTTCCTCCATACATGATGCTTGCCATTCAGGCCACAGAGTTTAATCTTTGTTTCATCAGACCAGAGAATTTTGTTTCTCATGGTCCGAGAGTCCTTCAGGTGACTTTTGGCAAACTCCAGGTGGGCTGTCCTGTGCCTTTTACTGAGGAGTGGCTTACATCTGGCCACTCTACCATACAGGCCTGATTGGTGGAGCGTTGCAGAGATGGTTGTTCTTCTGGAAGATTCTCCTCTCACCACAGAGAAAAGCTGGAGCTCTGTCAGAGTGACCATCGGGTGCTTGGTCACCTCCCTGACTAAGGCCCTTTTCCCCCGATCACTCAGTTTGGCTGGGCAGCCCATTCTAGGAAGAGTCCAGGCGGTTCCAAACTTTTTCCATTTACGGATGATGGAGGCCACTATGCTCATGGGGACCTTCAATGCTGCAGAACTTTTTCTGTACCCTTCCCCAGATCTGTGCCTCAATACAATCCTGACTTGGAGGTCTACAGACAATTCCTTGGACTTCATGGCTTGGTTTGTGGTCTGACATGTACTGTTAAATGTGGGACCTTATATAGACAGGTGTGTGCCTTTCCAAATCATGTCTAATCAGCTGAATTTACCACAGGTGGACTCCAATCATGTTGTAGGAAGATCACAAGGATGATCAGTGGAAACAGAATGCACCTGAGCTCAATTTTGAGTGTCATGGCAAAGGCTGTGAATACTTCTGTACATGTGATTTTTTTCGTTTTTTAATAAATTTGCAAAGATTTCAAACAAACTTCTTTCAGGTTGTCATTATGGGGGATTGTTTGTAGAATTTTGAGGAAAATAATGAAGGTAATCCATTTTGGAATAAGGCTGTAACATAACAAAATGTGGAAAAAGTGAAGCGCTGTGAATACTTTCCGGATGCACTGTAAGTGAAATCAGAGAGCTGGAGAGAAGGTCAGGAGCAGAGTATTTTTTACTGTATGGAAGTCTCACAATAAGAGTCAGGACCCTTTCTATCCTTTAACCAGTTCCACACGGCCTACCGCATATTTAAAGCGGCAGTGTGGACGCTGGCCGCGAATCACCGTAAAAAGGCGGCGATCTGCAAATAGCCGCTAGGGGGCACGCGCGCACCGCACTCCTGATGAGCGGCCACAGGCAAAGAACGGGGAACCGCCGATGTAAACATGGCGGTTCCCCATTCTGACAGTGCAGGCATGGGAGATCTACTGATCCCTGTCACTGGGATCAGTTAGATCTCTCATGCCCATGGCAGCCCAACCCCCCCCCTAGATCTCCCACTGCAGGTTAACCCCTTCACTGCCAATGACATTTATACAGTAATCAGTGGACATTTAAATTTCTGATCGCTGAATAAATGTCATTGGTCCCAAAAAAGTGTGAAAAATGTCCGACATGTCCGTCCCAATATCGCATTACCGCTAAAAATCGTAGATCGCAGCCAAATAAAAAAAAAATAAAAACCCCAGAAATGAATTCTCACCATCCGTAAACACGGCCATGTTTGCGCCAACCAATCAATAAACGCCGACTGCGATTTTTTTTCTCACAAATATGAGGAAGAATATAAATCGGCCAAAACCGGAGAAAAATGTTTTTTTATATTTTTTTTTTTGGATTTGAATTTTAGCAAAAAGTAAGAAATTTGTTTTTTTTTTTTGCAAAATGGTCGCTCTTCTTTTGTTTATAGCGGCGATCAGAAATGACGCAGTGGGGATCAAATACCACCAAAGGAAAGCTCTATTTGCGGGAAAAAAAGGACACAAATTTTGTTTGAGTACAACGTCGCACGACCACGCAATTGTCAGTTAAAGCGACGCAGCGCCGAATCGCAAAAAGTGCTCTGGTCCTAAACTGAGAAATTCTTCCGGAGGTGAAGTGGTTAATTAAGGATCTTTTTTCTGAATCAGTTTGTTATTGTTTATTAATTAAGGTAACTCATTCTGTGGTTTTACTTTGATGTCTTTTCCAGGGATCCGGATTTCATCTCTGGTTGTGATGGCTCCTCTGCTCTGCCAATGTATCATCTTTAATAACAGAAAGCCCACCGCTGTGTGTTGAGGATCTCGTATGCCGACCGACCTTCTTACTATTGGCTATGATCTGATTCTGAATAAGTGACTTATCTGTCATCCTGGAAATACACCCCACTCATATCTGTAAAAGTGGAAACCAAGCCACCACTTTTCTTTCCAGTATTGGATGTAGCGTGGAATCGTTAGAACTTCTGTCAGGTTTCTCTTTCTGTGTCTCCATTGGAGCCATTTCCCTTGAGACCTCCCTGGAAACCTTAGACATAACTAGTAAAAATATTTCCAGTTTGGATACAGACGGCAAACACAATGTGACAGCAAATCAACCCTTTCTCTGCTATACGCAAAAAAAAAAAAAATAGTTCTTGGAGTTCCACTTAAAAAAACTCAGATTGGACCCTTATGATGATTCTGCCCATTTGCAAAGCTCCTACAATCATTTTTCACATTTTGTATAACCTTGGCTTGGTATAGAGGACCAGCCATATTTAAAATGTATATACCGTATAGATTATATGGCCAAAGTATGGGGACAGGGATGGTGGGAACCCTTCATAATGGGCACAGCGGGTGTACAGACCCGGAAACTCAGCACAGGGATGGTGGGAACCCCTCATAATGGGCACAGATGGTGTACAGACCCGGGAACTCAGCACGGGGATGGTGGGAACCTCTTATAATAGGCACAGCAGGTGTACGGACCCGGGAACTCAGCACAGGGATGGTGGGAACCTCTCATAATGGGCATAGCAGGTGTACAGACCCAGGAACTCAGCACAGGGATGGTGGGAACCCCCATAATGGGCACAGCAGGCGTAGAGACCCAGGAACTCAACACGAGGATGGTGGGAACCCCTCATAATGGGCATAGTGGGTGTACAGACCCGGGAACTCAGCACAGGGATAGTGTGAACCCCTCATAAGGGGCACATAAGGTGTACAGACCCAGGAACTCAGAACAGGGGTAGTGTGAACCCCTCAAAATGGGCACAACAAGTGTACAGACCGATAAACTCAGCACAGGAATGGTGCTGAACCCCTTATATTGGGCACAGCAGGTGTACATACCCAGGAAATCAGCACAAGGATGGTGGGAGCCCCTCATAATGGGCACAGCAGGTGTACAGACCCGGGAACTCTGCACAGGGATGGTGGGAACCCCTCATAATGGGCACAGCAGGTGTACAGACCCAGGAACTCAGCACAGGGATGGTGGGAACCCCTCATAATGGGCATAGCAGGCGTACAGACCCGGGAACTCAGAACAGGGGTAGTGTGAACCCCTCATAATGGGCACAAAAAGTGTACAGACCCATAAACTCAGCACAGGAATGGTGGTGAACCCCTTATATTGGGCACAGCAGGTGTAAAGACCCGGGAAATCAGCACAAGGATGGTGGAAACCCCTCATAATGGGCACAGCAGGGGTACAGACCTGGGAACTCAGCATAGGGATGGTGGGAACCCTCATAATGGGCACAGCAGGTGTACAGACCCAGGAACTCAGCACAGGGATGGTGGGAACCCCTCATAATGGGCACAGCAGGTGTACAGACCCAGGAACTCAGCATGGGAATGGTGGGAACCCCTCATAATGGGCACAGCTGGTGTACAGACCTGGGGACAGATATCTCACAATAGAATCCCTGAGAGAAGACTGAAATATCAGTTTCAGATGGACTGACTCCTTCAAGGACTTGAATGCTGAGTACATGAACCCAAGATTTGTCTACATTATCGCCATATCAGCAATTCATTCCAGCAGCTTATCTTGTCTGTAACTGAAGATTATTGCGTTCTTAAAGCGGTTGTATATCCATTAAAGGGATTTTTACCTACAGGTAAGACTATAATAAAGCTTCCCTTTAGGTAAAATGAATATCTCCTAAACCTGTACAGTATAGGAGATATTCCCCCTGCAAGCAGCTGCGATGTGCACGGCACATGCGCCGTGATATTCCGCATATGCGCGGGAGTGATATCTCACGGCTCCGGCCAGTCACATCGCCGGAGCCGCGTACCCGGAAGCAAGATCTTCCGGTGGTTTCTGACAGTTTCCTCAGTCTGGGTTATGCATGAGAATGCTAAAAACAAGTTGTGTCTATATAATCATATTTGGGCAAAAACACCCAAATTTGATCCTTTCATAGAAATAATAGAAACAATTTCATAAAATGTATAAAAAAATAATCCAAGGTAAGAGGCCTTAGGGGGAGGATAACAGGAAGGGGGCAAAACATGTGTGTGTATAGATATATAAAAAAACATTCTAAATACCTTTTTTTCCCTTTTTTAATTTTTTTTCTTATAAATGATCACATTCCCTCTGTTCTCTGCATGAGAGCTGAGGGGGGCAGCAGGTATATAGACCATTGGAGCAGAGGAGCCATAACTACCAGCGGCTCCTGTGGGGGTAGTGCTGCAAGGACAATAGGGAGGGTTGGTGTTGGGATTACAGGGAGGGTTAGCATAAGAGGAAGGTGCCACAGAAGGGGGATAAAGAGATGAAGGAGGCTGGACAATGCACAAGATATCACCATCCATTCCATGTCCTCAGAATCTGACTTGCACCCTTGTGGGAGGGGCTTAAAATGCCTCTCGGGGTCATTGTGGTACTGCACGCGCTAATGCCTAAACCCTAGGCAGGAGCTGCGGCCATGTGAAAATCAACATTAAGGCAGGACTCCAGACTTAAAAAGAGTGCAGCAATTTTCACAGTTAACTCTTTGTAATCTGTGACCATACTTCTGTAGCACCCTCTAGTGTGCTAGAAATGAAAGTGAGTTAGGTTTTTGTTAGTGTAGGTAAATTTTAGGCCTGGCTGTTTTGATCTGGGTTGGGAGTGACTCACTCAGGGCTGAGTGACTCACAGGCAGCATCACTGAGACCTCCCACTTCTTTCCTGAGTGTTCTAGAATATTCTGGAAAAGAAGGAAGAGAAAAGAGGTGGAGCTGCCTGGGGTATTCTGAGGAGTCCTGACCAATCCCCAACTTGGATTGGAAGGAGGCAGGCCTCCTTAAATACCTGGGGTCAGCCCAGTTGGGGAGGAATTGTTCAGGAGGAAGCTGGAGATGGAGTGCTAGGCTGCTGTAGCATTGGAGGGAGCTCTCCAGTCTGGACAGGTAACCTTTGCCTTGGGCTCGGGTGTCTGCGGGCGAGACCCTCTGAGAACACGTGGAGGGGTCCTGGACAGGAGGCACAGGAAAGGAGAGGAGAGCACTGTCAGGCAAGTCTCCAGAGAGGAACAACAAGTCGCAGACAGGAGGCTGGTGAGTGTCATACAGTTGGGAGTTCAGGGAGGCACGCCGAGGAGGACTGGGGGCAAGCGGTCTGGGATGGGTGCAGAGCCAGTAGAATGGTCTGTGATGGTATGGGCAGTAGAGAGAGGGGCAGCTGCAGCCAGGAGGGCTGGCAGGGCCTGAAGATGTGGTACTGGGCTCAGTAGCCACATGGACAGCTAGCACTGGGACTACCTACATTTTGCTACACCAATGGGGCCCGCGGTCCTTGCCTGTAAAGGGCATTTACTTTGGGCCTGAGTGAGCCAGTGTTAGCTGGTCCTGAAGAGTGAGATCAAGAGTAAAGTAAAGTGCTGGACAGTGAGATCAAGACTTGTGCTGGAGCTGGAAGTAAAGAGGTTGTATATACTGGAGGTTTATATAGTTCGGTAGGTGCTAGAAGTCAGGATTTTTGACAGGATAGGTAAATTTAGTCAGGCCTGGCTTTGGGGGCATGTGGTCTGGTATGGTTCGGGGTTCGTCCTCCCCCTTTCCTGACCTGCTAGGCTGCATTCTTGGATAAGGGTCTGGTATGGATTTTGGGGGGGAGACCCCATGCAGTTTATTTTCTTTATTTTTTTTCAATAGCCGGGTGCAATTGCAACCGCGAGTCAATTTAAATGTGATTTGATTTTCTTTAGAAACATAATTTTTGCTGCAGCATATTCTATATATGCTACAGATGTGCCACTTTACAGGAACATTAAGGGGACCCCAGGCACTATATTTAAAGGAATTTTTCATTTTTATTGTTGCACTTTAAGCATCATTAAAATCACTGCTCCTGAAAAAACGATTGTTGTAAAAAAAATGTTTTGCTTTGATACATGTGCCTCAAGGCCGTACCATGGCCCTCATACCCCTTTTATGGACAATTGCTTGCATATAAGCCTTCAAAATGGGAACTTTTGATTTTTCCTGTTTGGGTCCCATAGACTTTAATAGGGTTCTTTGTTCAGGTTCAAATTTTTCCCCTGTTCGGAAGTTCGGAAGGGGTGTTTGGCCCATCTCTACTCTTGGGGTATGAAGACAGCAGTACAAGAGTTAATACAGCTTGAAGATACATGAAGATACATGGTTTACAAAGGGTAATGAAGGTTTCACATGCAGCCTGTCCTAAGTGTATACATGTGACAGGTGAGACAGCCTCTTGCAGGAGGAGTTGTTGTCTGCACTCTCTCCATGAGCAAGTCCATTTTCCATAGCAATGGGAGCAGATCTCCACCGCCAGGGGAGGGCTGGGCCAGGGGGCAGGGTGGCAATTGCCCCCCAGGCCACCCTTACTTACATTCAAAATGGCTGATGGCCGCTGCCCGCTCACAATTTTTTCTTCTTGTGGAGAAAGGAAGCAGGGGCCAGGGGCGCAGCCACCTACTAGCTGGAGGCAAAGGGCGGGAGGCACCCAGGGCCATCCCTACCATGGATCCCGCTGGGCCCATTAGGCTGCCTCGGGGGGCGTCGCCGGATTACACATAGCGGGGATCACTCGCTTACAAAGTCCTACCTCCTGGACCATCTTCTATAATAGACAGCACACTGGCGATGTCTATCATAGGAGCCGGTCCAGGAGGTGGGACTTCATATATCAGTGGCCACGCCAGGTAAGAGGGGATCTCCTCTCTCTGCATTGCAGGCTGCATTGGATGGGCACTGGTGAGGCTGCATTGATGGGCACTGATCAGGTTGCACTGATCAGGCTGTGCTGATGGGCACTGGCGAGGCTGCATTGATGGGCAATGATCGGGCTGCATTGATGGGCACTGATCAGGCTGCAATGATTGGCACTGATCAGGCTGTGCTGATGGGTACTGATCGGGTTGCATTTGATAGGCACTGGTGAGGCTGCATTGATGGGCACTGGTGGGTCTGCATTGATGGGAACTGGTGAGGCTGCATTGATAGGCACTGATGAGGCTGCATTGGTGGGCACTGATGAGCTGCTTTGATGCATTATTTTTGTTAAACCTCCTTTGTTGCTATTAACATTAAATTATGTTTTACCACATTGTATCATATTTGTCTTGCTTCATAACATCAATATCCGTTCTAAAACCAGGTGGGAATGTATGGTGAGCTGATTCAGTGGTTCAATGGGCCACTTGACTGGACTTTCCCCCCAGGCCTAAGGCTGCCTGCCCTCCCCTGTCCACCGCAGAGGTCCTCACCCTGTGCACAGCTATAGAAGAGAAGGAGTTAAGGAAGTGGAGGCATGGAGTCCACACTAGGTGCATGGTGGGCCCCCATATCGTTACTGGGAGTGAGGTAGCAGAGATACCCTGGACAGGTGGAGAGGGCATTGGCTCTGTGTGTCCCTTCTGAATGCAACAGTGACCGTGGTGCTGTTCATTAAAATCAATTAACTAGAGTTCAGTCACCTGTTCAAGTAAAGGTTCCCCATATGTAAGGCAGTGACCCTATTCATGTACCCAGCCTAGCCAAGAAGAACCCACCCTGGAGTAGGCCTCCTATGTGACCCACACTTGGCGCAAAACGAGGAGGGGAACATGGAGGAAGTGTCACCCGCCTAACACTTTTACATCTGAACTGTTGCTTTCAAAATGTTCCAGTGTGATCCAGACCTACTCACTCTTGGTTGGATCATGACAGTGCCTCCATTTTGGTGGACCACTACTACGTACGTACAAACATGGAGCAAACCTAGATGTGTATAAAAATAAAAAATAAATGTGTTGCGCAAAACATGATAACAAGATGATGAACGTGTTCACATTGTATTAAGTCCAAATACCAAACTATAACAAAAATGAAAAGCCCCATAGGGGTGGTAAAAAGAAGAGGATCTTGTATCCAGGAATCAGAGATCAGGTGAATCAAACTCCCTCCGCCATAAAGGTTTATCACCACCAAGGATAAGGAAGATGTATTCTTACCAGAAAGCCAGGACCTCCTGTTAGGAAGGTTAAACACGCTTTGGGGCAAATCCTGTTAGCCACTTCCTTACTGGGCACTTAAACCCCCCTCCTGCCCAGACCAAGTTTAGGCTTTCAGCCCTGTCGCAATTTGAATGACAATTGCGCGGTCGTGCGACGTTGCACCCAAATAAAATTTTTATCATTTTTTTCCCACAAATAGAGCTTTCTTTTGGTGGTATTTGATCCCCTCTGCGGTTTTAATTTTTTGCACTATAAACAAACAAAGAGCGACAATTTTGAAAAAAGAACAATATTTTTTACTATAATAAATATCCAAAAAAAAAATATAAAAAAGAAAATTATTCATCAGTTTTGGCCGATATATATTCTTCTACATATTTTTGGTAAAAAAAAAATTGCAATCAGCGTATTTTGATTGGTTTGCGCAAAGGTAATCGCGTCTACAAACTGTGGGAATTGATTTATGGTGTTTTTACTATTTTTTTTTTACTAGTAATGGCGGAGATCTGCGATTTTTATCGGGACTGTGATGTTGCAGCGGACATGTCGGACATTTTTGACACGTTTTTGGGACCAATGATATTTATACAGCGATCAGAAATTTAAATATCCACTTATTACTGTATAAATGTCATTGGCAGGGAAGGGGTTAACACTAAGGGGGCAGCAAAGGGGTTAACTGGGTGTGTTCTAACTATGGGGGGAGGGGTGGGGCTGGTCGGGACATAACAGATCTAACTCATCCCAGTGACAGGTAATTTTTTGTTCACTGATATGCGTTGGGATGAGGCTGTTCTGATGGGCACTGATAGGCTGCACTTATGGCCACTGATTAGGTTTGCACTGATGGGCATTGATGGGTGGGCACTGAAAGGCTGCACTGATGGTCACTAATAGGCTGCAATGATGGGCACTGATGAGGTGGCACCGGTGGGCACTGATGAGAAGGCACTTATGGGCATGATAGGTGGCACTGATAGGCGGCACTGATGGGCACTGGTAGGCAGCACTGATAGGGGACATTGATGAGGAGCCACTGATTGGCAGCACTGTGGGCACAGATTGGCAGCACTGGTGGGCACACATTGACAGCACTGGTGGGCACACATTGGCAGCACTGATAATCAGTGCCCTGATTATGAGTGTACATTTCCTTTTAGAAAAGACGGTTATCGGCTCTCTTCTCCTCTCCGTCAGCATGAGGAAAGGAGTGCCGATCACCGGCTTCTATTTACATCCCTGATCAGCTGTGATTGGACACATGGATGGTAAAGAGCCGCTGATTGGCTCTTTACCTCAATCTGTGATCAGCAGTGTCCTCCAGACACTGTGACCACAGAGTGCGCCGTCTGCGGCCCGTTCACGGTAGGCCATCATATGACGGTCTCCCAGAACTAGCCATCTGCACTGTAGCCACCGTTTGGCTATAGCGCGGTTGGCAAGTGGTTAAAGTGTAGCGTCCCTTGCTAGTTAGGAGCTAGTGTGGAGAGATTTTTGGAAGGTGAGGAAAATGTAGTCAGGCCTGACAGAGTGCAGGCCTGATTGTTTTTGTTTCTGGGCTGGGAGTGGCTCAGTTAAGATTGAGTGATTCACAGATGAGGTCACCAGGACCTCTCACTTCTGTCCAGAAGCTGATGCAATGTTCTGTGCAGAGAGCTGGTGTAGCCATCTGGGGTATTCTAAGGAGCCCTGACCAATCCCCAATCTGGATTGGCAGGGGGCAGGCCTCCTTAAATATCCAGAGTCAGCCCTATCTGGGAGGAGAGTGTCGGGTGGAAGAGCTGGAGATGTAGCTGAGGTTGCGGAGGCCCCACCTGGGAGGTAGCCTCCAGTCTGGGGGGGGGGGGGTGACCTGGAGGCCTGGGGTCGGATGCAGCCAGGAGGAAGGGAAGAGATCCTGGAGCAGCACAGGGGAGCAGGAGAGCAACAGACAGAGCTACTGGAGAAGCTCAGCAAGGAGTCCACCAGGTGGTCGGTGAGTGGCACACATCCTGGGAAGCTGTAGAGGCATGCTGGATAGGGTTGTCACATCATCCCTTTAATCCAGGATGCATACTAATTACACAGGTTGTTCTGTGGCTGATTAACCACTTCAGCCCCGGAAGGATTTCCAGCTTTAGGACCGGAGCCCTTTTTGCGATTCGGCGCTGCGTCGCTTTAACTGACAATTGCGCGGTCGTGCGACGTTGTACCCAAACGAAATTTGCGTCCTTTTTTTCCCACAAATAGAGCTTTCTTTTGGTGGTATTTGATCACCGCTGCGTCATTTCTGATCGCCGCTATAAACAAAAGAAGAGCGACAATTTTGCAAAAAAAAACAAATTTCTTTTTCCTAAAATACAAATCCAAAAAAAAAATATAAAAAACATTTTTTTGACCGTTTTTGGCCGATTTATATTCTTCCTCATATTTGCAATAAAAAAAATCGCAATCGGCGTTTATTGATTGGTTTGCGCAAAAGTGGTCGCGTTTACGGATGATGAGAATTCATTTTTGGGGTTTTTAATTTTTTTTTATTTTTTACTAATAATGGCGGCGATCTGCGATTTTTAGCGGTACTGCGATATTTCAGCGGACATGTCGGACCATTTTGACACTTTTTTGGGACCATTGGCATTTATACAGCGATCAGTGCTATAAAAATGCACTGATTACTGTGTAAATGCCATTGGCAGTGAAGGGGTTAACCTGCAGGGGGCGCTCTAAGGATTAACTGTGTTCCCTGGGCGTGTTCTTACTGTATGGGGGATTGCCTATCTGGGGAAGGGAAGTGGTCACAGCCTTCACGTAAAGGAAGGCTGTGATCACAGCCCTTCCCCCTCACACAGAGCTGAGGTCCGTGTTTACATACACGGACCTCCGCTCACTCGCTCCGGGGGGCCATCGCGGGTAGCCGGCGGCAATCAAAGCTGCCGCACCCGCTCCCTGGCCCCCCCTGGACACAGTGAGCGCGCGGGCGCGCCTCCGGCGGCGCGCGCGCGCTCGCTAAACTGTTCCCGCAGCCGCCGTCGTATGACGGCGATTTGCGGGAACGAGCCACTTTGCCGCCGTCAGATGCCGGTCGGCAAGTGGTTAAGGTGGTAATTAAATGCACTTGGTGCCTTATCTGCATTAAATCAGCCTCAGAACAACCTGTGTAATTCATATGTGTCCTGGATTAAAGGGATGAGGTGGCAACCATAATGCCGGAGTGGTTTGGGGTGAGAGATCTGGGAAGGATACAAATCTGGGAAGGATACAAAAGTCAGTAGGGGACTGTGGTGTCATTGTGGCAGTGGAGAAGGCCAACACAGCTGGAATGGCTGGAAGGGCCTGGAGCATGAGGATGGGCTGAGAGTAGTAGTCCATCAGGCCGGCTAGCACATTAGTGTACCTACAGACTAGGGGTCCAACTGTCCTCACCTGCAATGGGTGGTTCTGAGGCCCTGTGCACAGCATGGCAGGCCTCATCATGTGCTAATCAGGCTGGAGAAGAGGAGAAGGCCTAGTAAATTTCCTTCTGGGTCTGGAACTAAGTGATGTGCTGGTGAGAGAAACAAGGTCAGCAAGTTTTGTGCTGGAGGACAAGAAGTGGTGTACCTATGGAGCTGTATATAATGGTCCCGTGTATATGATCAACTAATTCTCTGGGCATCCCATAACAACCCCAATACCCATCCAAGTTCAATCCCCCAATTAAACAAACAAAAAAACAAAGCACTGTTCTGTGACTCCGGGTGCGGTATGGAAATGATTGAGGACAGTGTGAGCAGGTGAACCACAACACTCAGCCACCCCTAAGGGGTAGGGGGGCTACCAAAGTCTATGTGAAACCTGATGGGAAGCCAGTGCAAGGACTCCAGTGCAAGGACCCCAGTGCAAGGAGTCCAGTGCAAGGACTCCAGTGCAAGGACCCCAGTGCAAGGACTCCAGTGCAAGGACCCCAGTGCAAGGACCCCAGTGCAAGGAGTCCAGTGCAAGGACTCCAGTGCAAGGACTCCAGTGCAAGGACCCCAGTGCCGGGACTCCAGTGCAAGGACCCCAGTGCAAGGACCTCAGTGCAAGGACTCCAGTGCAAGGACCCCAGTGCAAGGACCCCAGTGCAGGGACTCCAGTGCAAGGACCCCAGTGCAAGGACTCCACTGCAAGGACCCCAGTGCAAGGACCCCAGTGCAGGGACTCCAGTGCAAGGACCCCAGTGCAAGGACTCCAGTGCAAGGACCCCAGTGCAAGGACTCCAGTGCAAGGACCCCAGTGCAAGGACCCCAGTGCAAGGACCCCAGTGCAAGGACTCCAGTGCAAGGACCCCAGTGCAAGGACTCCAGTGCAAGGACTCCAGTGCAAGGACCCCAGTGCAAGGACTCCAGTGCAAGGACTCCAGTGCAAGGACCCCAGTGCAAGGACTCCAGGATAGCGGTAAAATGATCAATTGTAGTTGAACTAGTCAGAATTCTGGCTGCAGAATTTTGAACATATTAAATTTGATTAATAGTGGATTTAGATGCACCAGAGTAGAGCATTGCAGTAGTCAAGTCGAGAGAACACAAATGTATGGATCCTTTTTCCAGCTACAGTGTATGATAGCATGGGACGCAGCCCTGCAATGGTCCGTGGTTGGGTGGAGTACTCAATGCAGCCGTGTCATATTGAAAGTGAAAGTGACCAGCCTGATATATATAAAAACAACAGGCAAGGACCAGAGGACACACATCTGCAGTGAAGATACATCACCAGGTAAGGGAGTTCTCATGTCACTCATTGCATTCCTATAGATTCCTGTAGAGAGGCTGCTATCATCCTTCATATTTAGTATTAACAGATGTCAATCGGCAATATACAAAAGTATGCATGTATAGAAAAAAAATTGCACAGCGCTGTGCATGCTTTTAAATCTGATCCAATGTCGTGCCATTTGCAGACAGGAAAATCACCTGCAAATTTAATTTGGAACATGGAGGATGTAAAAAGAATTTAAAAGTTTGATTTTGCTTTTACTTTAACATTTTATAAAATTTTACATTTTGCATACATAAAAGAGATGGCGTGTCCATGCAGTCATAACTAGAGTTGAGCGAACCTCTGGAAGTTCGGGTTCTGCTGGTCCGGCCGAACTTCGGGACAAAGTCCGGGTTCGGGTCCGGACAGAACCCGAACGTTCGCACGGACCCCGAACCCCATTGAAATGAATGGGGACCCGAACTTTTAGGCACAAAAATGGCTGTAACAAAGTCCTGGAAAGCCCTAGAGGGCTGCAAAAGGAAGTAAAATGGGGGTAAGGGTGGGACAAGTGCCCTACAAAAAATGGGGATAGGGAAAATAAATTAAAATCAAATAAAAAAATGGGAAGGGGGGTGGATGTGGAGTAGGAGGCTAGAGGTTGACTAGGCCGTGACCGTGGCAGTGTAGGTGGAAGTGGCGGTGGTAGAGGAGTAGGAGGAGGTAGCCAACATGGTATTTTTTTTTGGTTGTTTATAATTGGGGTAAATGGGCATTGAACAACAGACCAATGAGTGGTTGTTGCCACTGAGCCTCAAGCCCGGCCTGGTGGTGTGCGACAATGGCCGAAATCTCGTAGCGGCTCTGGGCCGAGCCCGTTTGACGCACATCCCTTGCCTGGCGCATGTGCTAAATTTGGTGGTACAGAATTTTCTAAAAAACTACCCAGATATGTCAGAGCTGCTGCATAAAGTGCGGGCCGTCTGTGCGCACTTTCGGCGTTCTCACCCTGCTGCTGCTCACCTGTCTGCGCTGCAGCGGAACTTCGGCCTTCCCGCTCACCGCCTCATATGCGACGTGCCCACAAGGTGGAACTCCACCTTGCACATGCTGGAGAGACTGTGCGAGCAGCAGCAGGCAATAGTGGAGTTTCAGCTGCAGCACGCACGGGTCAGTCGCTCTGTGGAACAGCAACACTTCACCACCAACGAGTGGGCCTCCATGCGAGACCTGTGTAGCGTATTGCGGTGTTTTGAGTACTCCACCAACATGGCCAGTGCCGATGACGCTGTTCTCAGTGTTACTATACC
>BLSH010328727.1:284887-295652 GCA_018402905.1 Glandirana rugosa
CCCCCCCACCTCCACAGTTTGCGAAAACTCCACGAAAGACTTCAGCTCCCACTTTTAAGATGATCACTACTGAGACACTAAAGATACCTCCTCCTTAGTGTACCCTGTAATTTCGCACATCCTAGAAGTTCACCCCTCCCCCAATTGGTGAACGGCTGGCGGTTGGCGTCCAACTGCCGCTGTTCCACCAAGCAATAGCGTTTAGCGGCAGTATGCTGCCGCCGACGCTATTGCACGTGACACTCGCGCGCGCACGGCGGCCTCCGCGCGGGCGTGCGAGTGACACAAGCCCCTCCCGGTCCCTCGCCCACGCCGCCGAAGCTCGCGCGCGCTCACAGTGCACGTTATCGCAGCCGCCGTCGTATGACGGCGATTTGCGATAACGAACCACCTTGTCGCCGTCAACCTGCGGTTGGCGGTCGGCAAGTGGTTAACCCCCTCCCCACTTGAAGATCCTACACGCTTTAATGTCCCATGTGATTCCTCCTCCATAGAAATCACAGAGTCATCACTAGTAGAATTTTCACCCTCGACTTCAGAAAGCACCTCAAAAGCGTTTGACACCTCCACCCCCCCAGGTTCAGGAACACTGACATCTTTCCTTCTTCTCCACCTCTTACCCTTTTTCCTTTTGGCCTCCAACCATTCCATATCCTCATTCGACAATCCTGACGGCAGAACCCCTTCCCCCCCACCCCCAGGACATCCTCAGCTAAACCCCCCTCCCCCATTAAGCCCTCTCCCCACATCTTTCCCCCCCGACTTCCACATCATTCACTTTGCATTCTGCACCGGCCACTCTCATCCCCCCCCCCCCACCATCATCCAATCCATCACCCACTCCACCCCTTGGTATCTGCTGAACTCCCACGGCACTTCTGCTACTCCGAGGAGGAAGGGTTGGCACAACCATTGGCGTTGGTCCACCACCCTCCACTGCCTTCACTACTCTAGGAGAAACAATAGGTGCAGACACAGACTTGACAACCACACTTTCTGATACTGACTGGGGGACCGCAGACTGGGGGGACACTGACACCACAGCCGGCCTCACAGACACCGATTCTGATGGGACAGAGACACTAGGATTCCCTGACACAGCTGGATGGAAGAATTCCTCCACCAGCTCTGGCTTAATGTGCAAAGCCTCAGGGCACTGGCTATAAGGGTGGCCAACCTTATAACATAGGTTACATTTAATGATCTTACAGTCCCTTGCCAGATGCCCCAGTTCCTGACACAAAGAGCACTTCTGTTCTGGGTAGGAAGAGGAGAAATGTCCCTTGGCACCACATTTATGGCACAGCTTACGTTGACCAGGGTAGAAGATGGTAATCCCATCTCTATCAAGGCGGAGGAGGGCAAATGCTGGACCACATTATCCCATCACTCTCAACCTCATTGACGTGACCAGCCACCCGTCCATATTCCTCTGTCGCCAACAATCTTTTTTAGGGGACACAACATTTCACCAAACCTCTTCAACCAGACCCATAAATCCTCGGGGGGTATAGACTCATTCCTTGTCAGGATAGTCACATTTTTAATCAACGGTTGTCGTGAAATTACCTTGAGAGCAAGCCCCTTCCAGTCCGACTGGCCCCTATACACATATCGCTCCCAAAACAAATCCAGTGACTCTGGATGCACAAATGACAAATCATATTCATAGGAACCAGCCGGACTGATAAGAGCAAAAACATCCTCTGCCTTAAATCCCATGGCTAGGATTCTATCCACAACCACCCTCCTGATGGGTGGAATACTTCCTTGTCATGAAACCATAGTAAACATTCGGTCATGTAACCTAATCAAAAGTTATATCTTAATTGGCAACAGGATATAAGCCTGGCAGTACAAGGCTGCATTGCTGATCAACGGTTGTCCATGTTTGCCTGTGTGTCTGTGATTGTCTATTTGGTTGCTCTGAGTCTTATCCGTATTCTGATCCTTGGCTTGTCTGACTATCCCTTCTTGCCTGTTACCTCGACCTTCGGCTTGTCTTCAGTTTCTCCTGTCTTCTGGTTGCCCTGACCCCTTGCTATCCCTCTGACTAATCCTACTGTTCCTGTGCTGCTGCTTCCCCTCTCTCACCTGGGGCCAACCGAGTGAGAGCTAGGGGACTCTGGGGGCCGCGACCTGGATCCAGTTGCAGCCAAATCCATCCTCACCACTAGAGGCTCTGGTGAACACCCACTGGCTCTTAGACTCCGCGCCCTGGGGAAACTGATGCACTAGCTCCCTGAGTTTCAGTGTACGTGCTCTAGGGAGCCCTCTTCACGCATCAGCTGGTACTACTTAGCAGCAGTCAGCCATAGGTCCACAACCTTGCATGCACTTCGCAACCTTAGCGTGCGTTTCACACTTCTGCGGTGAGCATCCTTCTCCTGACCTCAGGTGCCGTGACACTCCTCCTTCCCACCTGAGCTGTACCACATTCCTGCGTTTAATGGAAGAACGTGCATTAGTTGAAAGTCCCACAACTGGCACCCCTCCACCAGCAGCATGGCTTTGTCCCGAAACAGCCTTAGCATAGTTCACAACTGAGACATATGACACATTAACTGGCTGCATAGGAATCTCTGAAATCAGGCTGGGCAAATTACCCACCACCTGATCCTCCCTCCTCCCCTCCAGCATAACAGTCCCATTCACCATTTTGCCAGAAGTACCACAATTACTAGAAGTCCCATTGTCATGTCCATATGGGACTCCTTCTCGCAGGCAGCAGAAACTTCTCTGTCTGGATACTTGGCATCTCTTCCTGCATTCCCTGCTGATTGCAAGGATCTGCTGGTGCAATCTCTTTCTTTGTAGCAGCAATCTCAGGAAAGTCATCCACACACTGAGAGAGAATTTTAGCAAGCATTCCTTTACCAAGATCTTCATCTGATGAGTCAGTGCCACTCAAGGGAGATTCCATTTCTGTAATTGCCTGCAGCAATCCGCCGTTTTCCTCGACCTCCATCTGAGATGACCCAGGCTGCTGGGGAGGGAGGGGGGCAGATAATGACTCAGATGCAACAGATCCCGAGACAGGGGTAGTACTGGGGCCACCATGTGAAGGCACTTCCTTACCCCCCCATCAGAGGCGTAACTAGAACCTTCAGGGCCCTGGTGCAAGAAATTATGAAGGGCCCCCCTGACCCCTGGCCAGGGCCCTTCCCTCTTCCCACTGATCCTTGGGCCCTTTACGCCTATCGTGGGTCCCTTTATTACGGTACTGCAGTGGGGCCCTTTCACAAGTTCTGCAGCAGGCCCCGGTGGGACCAGGGAAGCACACAGGGGCCCTGGGAACAGCAGAAGACAAGTAAACTGGACAGAGGAAAATGGAGGAGATTGGATCCTCTAAATGCCACCCCCGCCATCCCTCCTATTCAGGTGTACAAGGGAGGCACATGGGCCCCCTAGACCATGGGGCCCGGTTGCAATTGCAACCCCTGCAACCCCTATCGTTACGCCCCTGCCCCCCATCCATACTGTCACCGTTGCTGTGGCATCCACCCTCTGGCTGGTACTGGCACCACATGCACTCTCCTTCAACTGTTAGAATCTCTCCTCCTTCTCATACTTCTCAACCTTTCCTACTTTATCAAAGCCTCCTCCAGAGACTTCAGCTTGGAGTCTTCCCTCTTACTGCTCCCGGTCTTACTGTGAAGAGATTTCATTTTCCTGAAATCCGCCTTCAGGACAGCAAGCTTCTGTTGACGTGACGGCTCCTTTCCTGGAATGCACGGCCCAAGCGGTTCCTAAGGAGAGCAGTGGCCGCTAGGACTGGAGTCAGACCAGTCAGTAATCAATGTACGCCACCTGTGATACTGGCTGCAATTTACCCCCACCTGTGATACTGGCTGCAATTTACCCCCACCTGTGATATTAGTTGAAATGTACCCCCACCTGTGATATTGGCTGCAATTTACCCCACCTGTGATACTGGCTGCAATTTTAAACCCTGCCATTGAAGCGTGTCTCCTGCAATCACATGATTGCAACAATGTCACGCTGCCCATAGTGCACTGTGTCTGGCGCCCGAACACAGCGCACTTAGATTTAAACAACCTTTTTTTTTTTTTTAAAGGGACCCTTTTTTTTTAATTATTATTTTTTTAAATTTTTCTATGGGAGGGGTGGCGCCCATGCGCCCCCTATGGGCGAGCCGCCACTGATAATAACTAAACAGAAACAAACATGCTTACATCAGCGGGTAAAGATAACATAGAAGGAAACATATTTTAATGACAGCAAAAAAGAGACTACAACCCCCTAACATCAACATAACCACTTTAACCACTTCAGCCCCGGAAGGATTTCCCCCTGAATGAACAGAGCACTTTTTGTGATTTGTCGCTGCGTCGCTTTAACTGACAATTGCGCGGTCGCGCGATGTTGTAACCACACAAAATGTGCGTCCTTTTTATCTCACTAATAGAGCCTTCTTTTGGTGCTATTTGCTCACCTCTTCATCATTTCTGATCACCGCTATAAACAAAAAAAGACAATTTTGAAAAAAAAAAAACTATATTTCTTACTTTTTGCTATAATATATATCCAAAAAAATATATATAAAAAACATTTTTATTCATCAGTTTAGGCCGATTTATATTCTAACTCGTATTTGTGGTAAAAAAAATTGCAATCAGTGTTTATTGATTGGTTTGTGCAATAGTTGCCTTGTTTACAAATGATGAGAATTCATTTATGGCGTTTTTATTTATTTTTTACTAGTAATGGTGGCGATCTGCAATTTTTATCAGGACTGCGATATTGCGGCAGACATGTTGGACATTTTTGACACATTTTTGGGACCATTGGCATTTATACAGCGATCAGAGCTATAAATAGCCACTGATTACTGTATAAATGTCACTGGAGGGTTAACACTAGGGGGCAATCAAAGGGTTAACTGTGTTCCCTGGGAGGTGTTACTAACTGTGTGGGGCCTGGGCTGAGTGGGGGAGGAGAGCGATCGCTGCTCCCATATACAGGGAACAGAAGATCACTCTCCTCTTCCCTGTCAGAACGGAGATCCGTGCAATTACATACACGGATCTCCGTTCTGTCTCTGCGATCGCTTGTGGCTGGCAGACATCGAGTCTGCCCCCACCGCTTATTGGTCCCCTACAAAACAGTGAGCACGCGCGCTCGCCCACACCATAAGCTCGAGAGGCTGCCGTCAGGTGACGGCGATTCGCCTTACTGAGCCAGATTGCTGCCATTACGGCAGGCGGTCTTGAAGGGGTTAAGACCAGCCACCGTCACTATACTGCGGCAAGGTGGTCTGTTCCCGCTAATCACTGTAGCTGTATGGTGGCGTGTGTTCCCCGCAGTGACAGGACAGGGATCTGCTATGCAGGAAGACGGATCTGTGTGTTTCCCCAGTCACACAGTCCCCTATACAGTTAGAAACACCTCCCAGGGAACACAGTTAACCCCTTGATCGCCCCTGATGTTAACCCCTTCCCTGGCAGTGTCATTAGTACAATAACAGTGCATTTTTTTTTTTTTTTTTTGAAAATTCTGTTTATTGGAATTTTTTGAATGATTACAAAACAAAGCCTTTGGGCATACGCAGGCTTGCATAGCTAACATAAACTACTAGTTAGTCATTAACATATGGCTAACAACCATTAACTGAAAATGCCGGGGAGTCAAAGAACCGTACCGTGCCATTATGAGAGATTCTGAGGCGGCTAGGATATAACATATTGTATTTGACATTCTTTTCCCGTAGACATCTTTGAATATCCGTGAAGGTTTTTCGTTTACGTTGCAGTTCGGGAATAGCAGTACAGAAGTATTGCCGTAAGGTAGTTTGGAGTGTTTGCGGGCATCAGATAGGATTCTATCCCGCTCTCTGAAATTGAGGAAGCGGACTAGGAAGGGACGAGGGCTTGTATCAGGAATAGCACGGCCCGTTGGTACTCGATGAGCCCTTTCCATGACATATGTTGGGGAGAGGTTAGTGAGGCCTAGTAGATTTTTGAAGAACAGTTCAGCAAACTCAGCCGGCTGGTCTCCCTCCTCTCCCTCCGGCAGACCCAGAACACGGACATTGTTGCGCCTGACCCTGTTTTCTGCATCGTCAGATTTAGAAACCAGCCGGCGAATAGTATGTTGTAGTTCAGCTATTGTAGAAGAGTATGGAACTGTGAGATCCTCTGTAGCAGAGATTCTAGATTCCGATTCAGACCACCGGTCTCTAATTTTGTCCAGATCATTTCTTATGAGATTGCATTCCCCTGTGAGGTGATCAATTCTAACCAGCATGGAAGTTTTGCTTTGCTCTATGGCTGCAAGAATTACTGCTGTATTGTCTTGAGGGGAGGAGGTAGATGGGGCTGCACTAGAGGGAGCCCCTGACTCCATGGCTAGTTCGGCCAGCAGGGCCTGAAACTTCCCTATGAGAGAAGCCACAGGCTGTGGAGCAGCAGGTGGGGATGCTGGGCTTAGCTTATTGGATTTAGATGGTTTAGATTTTGGTCCCATGGGAATGGAGGGAGAGGGGGCTGGGGAACTGCACCACCAAGGTGAGCTTCTGGCAGGAGAGTAGTGCAGAAGGAGGCAGCCGATTAAGGGGAAGCCCAGTGTCACTATATATTTATTGTAAGCAGAGAGGAGGCTTAAGTTGGGCCCAGCACAGTTAGACAAGCAGGCAGTGTGGAAGGAGTACAGTAGCATTAGTATACACTCACCGATCTTCCATGCTGGCTCTGCCGTGGAGTGGCGGTGGAGCTAGTCAGGTGACAGCGCCCGGCCGTCAAGTCGAGGCTCAGCAGAACCCTCTCCCCTACGCGTGCCTGGGCCAGCTGGATAGCCACGATTGGGGGAGCAGGAGCACCGAGGGGCACTACACCGCCCGCCGCACCGTCCAGATCAGGCATCCGCACCTGTAGGCCGCAGCCTCATGGGCAAGATGGCGGCCGGCCGCTGCGTTCCAGCGTCCTCCCTGCAACTGATGGGTCACGGCCGGTGGAGGTCGAGAGCCAAAAAGGGCAGGCAGGGCAGGTCCAAGGAGAGAGGGGAGCGGAGATCCACCAAGGCCTCAGGAGTAGACAGAGCAGGAGGAATTCACAGGCCGTCGGCTAGGCCCAAGTCACGGCAGCCTTGTGGGTAGCCTCGCGCCATGTCCCAGCGTCCTCCCCGCAGCTGAAGGGTCACCGCCGGTAGTGGTCGGGAGCAGATGAGGGTAGGCAGGGCAAGTCCCAAGGGACAGGAGAGCTGGGATCCACCAAGGCCTCGGGAGTAGATGGATCGGAGAAATCCACGGGCCAAGCCACCCCGCTCGATTTGGCCAGGTAGGAGCCAAATATTGCCACGGATGGGTGCCCGGAGGACTGCAGAGGAAGGCTGGATGAAAATTAGGCACCTCAGGCACACAGGGAAGGAGGATGAAGAAGGATTAACTCAAGGATGTACCGGAGCTCTCTCTGATGTGACCTTCTCCGCTCACATCCGGACACACCCCCCAGGGTTTGGATCAACAGTGCATATTTTAAGCACTGATTACTGTAATAATGTCACTGGTTCCCAAAAAAAGTGTCGAAAATGTCAGTTAGGTGTCCAATTTGTCTGCCGCAATGTCGCAAACAATTGCTGATTGCTGCCATTACTAGTAAAAATAAAAATGCCATAAATCTATCCCCTATTTTGTAGACGTGATAACTTTTGCGCAAACCATTCAATATATGCGTTTTTTTACCAAAAATATGTGGAAGAATACATATCGGCCTAAACTGATGAATACATTTGTTTTTTTATACTTTTTTTTGGAAATGTTTTATAGGAGAAAGTAAAAAATGTGTTT
This sequence comes from Glandirana rugosa, assembly GCA_018402905.1. NCBI lineage: Eukaryota > Metazoa > Chordata > Amphibia > Anura > Ranidae > Glandirana > Glandirana rugosa. The sequence goes on from BLSH010328727.1 coordinate 292,692, forward strand.
GTTTTTTTTTCAAAATTGTCGCATTTTTTGTTTATAGTGCAAAAATAAAACCGCAAAGGTGATCAAATACCACCAAAAGAAATCTCTATTTGTGGGGAAAAAAGAACGCCAATTTTGTTTGGGTGCAACGTCGCACGACCGCACAATTGTCAGTTAAAGTGACGCAGTACCGTGCCCCAAAAAATTACCTGGTCATTATAAGGGGGAAATCCTTCCGATCCTTAAGTGGTTAAACACAATCCAGGGCTAAGAAACATTTTGAGATTTAACTGCCATCAGGGTGCTTTAGATACACACTTTTTAGCTTGCTCACCCCCCTCCGTACTCTGAGACCCTACACGTTTTAATATTCTCTGTGATTCCTCCTCATACAAGTCACCGACTTCACAGCAGAACCCTCACCCCCCATTAACCCCTCTCCCCACATCATTCACCCCAATTTCCACATCATTCACCTTGCATTCTGCACCATCCACTCTCATTCCCTTCCCCTTCTCCCCCCCCCCCCCCCACCACCATCATCCAATCCATCACTTACTCCACCTTTCGGTGTCTGCTGACCTCCAGCCGCACTTCTGCCACTGCGAGGAAGAGGGGTTGGCACAACCATACGCGCTGGTCCACCACCCTCCACTGCTTTCACTACTCTAGGAGAAACAATAGGTGCAGACACAGATTTGACAACCACACTTTCTAATACTGACTGGGGGACCACAGACTGGGGGGACACTGACACCACAGCCGGCCTCACAGACACAGATTCCAGACAGTAGGATCACCTGACACAACCTCAGCCAACCCAAACTCTTCCCTATCTAGACGGAAGAATTCCGCCACTAGCTCTGGCATATTGTGCATCTCCTCAGGGCACTGGCTATAAGGGTGGCCAACCTTATAACATAGGTTACATTTAATGATCTTGAAGTCCCTTGCCAGATACCCCAGTTCCTGACACAAAGAGCACTTCTGTTCTGGGCAGGAAGAGGAGAAATGTCCCTTGGCTCCACAATTATGGCACAGCTTAGGTTGACCAGGGTAGAAGATTGTAAACCTATTCCTACCAATAAAAGCAGAAGAGGACAAATTCCACACACTCTCAACCTCATTGACACCGACCAACCACCCGTCCAGATTCCTCTGTCATCCACAATCTTTTTTAGGGGACAAAACGTTTCACCAAACCTCCTCAACCAGACCCATAAATCCTCGGGGGGTATAGACTCATTCCTTGTCAAGATAGTCACATTCTTTATCATGGTCTGTCGTGAGATTACCTTAGGAACAAGCCCCTTCCAGTCCGGCTGGCCCCTATACACATCGCTCATATCGCTCCCAAAACAAATCCAGTGACTCTGGACGCACAAATGACAAATCATATTCATAGGAACCAGCCGGACTGATAAGAGCAAAAACATCCTCTGCCTTAAATTCCATGGCTAGGATTCTATCCACAACCATCCTCCTGATGGGTGGAATACCTCCTCCTTCCCACCTCAGCTGTACCACATTCCTGCGTTTAATGGAAGAAGGTGCGTTAGGTGAAAGTCCCACAACTGTCACCCCTCCACCAGCAGCATGACTCTGGCCTGACACGGCCTTAGCATAATTCACAACTGGGACAGATGACACATTGATGGCTGCATAGGAATCTCTGCATTCAGGTTTGGTAAATTACCCACCACCTGATTCTCTCTCCACCCCTCCAGCATAGCAGTCCCTCTCACATAGTCCCAGAAGTACCACAATTACCAGCAGTCCTGTTGTCAGGTAAAGTATTCTGTTAAAAAAAAACACCAACTGCTTTAGTGTCCATACGGCATTCCTGCTCTGCAGTCTTAGTGTCCATTTGGGATTCCTGTTCCTTGTCCTCACAGCCAGCAGGGACATTGTTGTCTGGATTCCCACCATTTCCTCCTGCATTTCTCGCTGATTGCAAGGATCCATTCACTGATGCAGTCTCTTTGTCTGTAGCAGAAATAACTGGCACTCCTTTACCAAGATCTTCATCTGATGAGTCGGTGAAGATTCCATTTCTGTATTGGCCTGCAGCATTCCGCCATTTTCCTCAACCTCCTCTTGAGATGACCCAGGCTGCTGGGGAGGAAGGGGTGCAGATACTGACTCAGATGCGACAGATCCTAAGACAGGGGTAGTACTGGGGCCACCATGTGAAGCCACTTCCTTACCCCCCCATCCATACTGCTGCCGTTGCACTGGCATCCACCCTGTGGCTGGTACAGGCACCGCGTGCACTCTCCTTCATCTGTTGGAATCTCTCCTCATTCTCCTCCTTGAACATACCACTGCTCTCCTTCAGAGAAGCGACCAACTTTTCCAGCTTTATCAAAGCTTCCTTCAGAGACTTCAACTTGGAGTTTTCCCTCTTACTGCTCCCAGACGTACTGTGCAGAGATTTCTTTTTCCTGAGATCTGCCTTCAGGACCACAAGCCTCTGCTCCTCCTTAGAAATGTGGCGAAGTCTGTTCACCACTCTATCCTGGAAGGCTGGTAAGGATTCCCCTTTCATAGGGGCAAACCCAAGATCCATAGCTTCTTGAGCACATGGTGTAGGCCTCAGTTCCTCTCGGGAGCCTCCACCTGCCTCTCCCCCAGCTTCGTTCATGCTTGCTGGGGAAGGGCCTGCAGGAGAGACCCAGGATTGATGTTTCTCCCAAAAGAGACCAAAGCAGAGTGAGACAGCACCACCTGGTGGAGAGTGTAAGCTCCTCTGGTACAGAGACTGATGTGACTGTGGGGAGGGGACATTAGAGTGTAAGCTCCTCTGGTACAGAGACTGATGTGACTGTGGGGGAGGGGACATTAGAGTGTAAGCTCCTCTGGTACAGAGACTGATGTGACAGTGGGGAGGGGACATTAGAGTGTAAGCTCCTCTGGTACAGAGACTGATGTGACAGTGGGGAGGGGACATTAGAGTGTAAGCTCCTCTGGTACAGAGACTGA
>BLSH010328727.1:302609-315743 GCA_018402905.1 Glandirana rugosa
ACTTTTGTCATCTTTTCGACTTCGGACCTTATAGGGTCAACCTTATGAGACTGTTGTATCTTTGTATCTTTTCACTGCCGTCTTTTTCTGACTCATCAGGTAGCTCAGACGGGGAAAAATAAATAAATAAATAAATAAATAATAATAAAAAAAAAAATGTAATTGGAACAACAGACTGATACCTAAATACAAATAGGGTTCGTACAAACTTCGGTAAATGACAACTGACAGAGTGTTGGAGACAACCATCAAATAAGGTTAGTAGTTGATGGGAAAGTCATTTTATTATTAAAGATTCTAATCAAAACTTGAAAGGGGGTCAATCAAACTCCAGGGGCACAAGAACTAAAACCAAAGTACTCAAGGGGGTGAATAAGGTTCAGGAGGGCAGTCTTTTCAATATGAAACCAAAATCAAGAACACGGGGACCTCAAACTAACTGGGGGAAAGTTCAAAACTAATCTTAGAAATTATTATTTTACTGAAAGGGTAGTTGATGATTGGAATAAACTACCAACAGAGGTTGTGAGACAGTCAACAGTAAATGGCTTCAAACATGCTTGGGATAAACATAAATCCATAGTCAGACAACAAGGTTAATGTAAAAAAAAAAATAATAATAAATAAATAAATAAATAAATAAAAAGGGGCAGACTCGATGGACTACTCAGTCTTTTTCTGCCGTCACTTTTCTATGTTTCTATGTTGTCAGAGTATTCCAACTGGGATATTCCAGGCTTCAGCTTTTCTACTGTTTTCATGGTCAACACACCCAAATCTTCATGTCTGCTTATCTGGTTATCTGTGTCTCCCATTCTGCTATGACGTACAAACGTGACTTGACAATCCCCATACCTTACATACAAGTTGTTTATGAAATGCACTATATATATATACCCAAATCGTTATCTATACACCTGTTATGTCCTCCACTAAAATATGTCCTGTCATCGTACAATGCCGACGATAAAAAACAAAACTTGTTATTCAGCTGTCTTGACTCATGACCAGAGCAAACAGAATACTTAATTAATACAAACAGAAATATATCTATACATATATAGTGATACAGCATGATCATAAAATTCCCTATACATTTGTTGAGTCCATGGAATATTTTATTTTTTTTGTCATAAGTGAATGAAAAATAACCAAAAAAAAAAAAAAATCACACAAAGTTGTTACTGAAATGGTATATTGCTCACCCATGCCATGGGTATGTGTGGAATTACACCCCAAAATACATTCTGCTGCTTCTCCTGAGTACGGGGATACCCCATGTGTGAGACTTATTGTGAGTCTATCAGCGTACGGGACCCCGAAAACCAATCACCACCTTCAGGATTTCTAAGGGCAAAAATGTATGCCTTCACCCCACACTACCTATCTCAGTTTTGGAGGCCATGAAATGCCCAGATAGCACAACCCCCCCCCCCCCCCCAATTGACCCCATTTTGGAAAGTAGACACCCCAAGCTATTCGCTGAGAAGTATTTTGAGTATTTTGCAGATCTCACATTTTGTCACAAAGTTTTGAAATTTGAAAAAAGTAAAAAAAAAACTAAAAAAAAAAACGGTTTATTTCTTCATTTTCCAAAACAAATGAGAGCTGCAAAATACTCACCGTGCCTCTTAGCAAATACTTTGGGGTGTCTACTTCCGAAAATGGGGTCATTTGGGGGGGTTTTGTGCTACCTTGATATTTCAGGGCCTCCAAAACCGTGATAGGTACAGAGGAGTAAAATCACCTTTTTATGCCCTTAGAACAGTGTTTCCCAACCCAGTCCTCAAGGCACACCAACAGGTCATGTTTTCAGGATTTCCCTCAGATGAAACAGCTGTGGTAATTACTAAGGCAGTGAAACTGATCAAATCACCTGTGCAAAATAATGGAAATCCTGAAGACATGACCTGTTGGTGTGCCTTGAGGACTGGGTTGGGAAACACTGCCTTAGAAAGCCTGAAGGTGGTGATTGGTTTTCGGGGTTCTGTACACAGCCAGGCTCCCAAAAAGTCTCTCACATGGGGTATCCCCGTACTCAGGAGAAGCAGCAGAATTTTGGGGTGTAATTCCACATATACCCATGGCATGTGTGAGCAATACAACATTTCAGTGACAACTTTGTATAAAAGAAAAAAAGTAAATAAAAATTGTAATTTCCCAGAAACTTGTGGCAAAATATAAAATATTCCATGAACTCAACATGCCTCTCAGCAGATAGCTTGGGGTGTCTACTTTCCAAAATGGGGCCATTTGTTTTTTTTTTGCTATCTGGGCATTTCATGGCCTCCGAAACCAGGATAGGTAGTGTGGGGTGAAGGCATAAATTTTTGCCCTTAGAAATCCTGAAGGGGGTTATTGGTTTTCGGGGTCCTGTACACGGATAGACTCACAAAAAGTCTCACACATGGGGTATCCCCGTACTCAAGAGAAGCAGCAGAATGTATCTTGGGGTGTAATTCCACACATACCCATGGCATGGGTGAGCAATATATGATTTCAGTGACAACTTTGTGTATTTTTTTTGTCATTTTTCCATCACTAATGACAAAAAAATCAAATATTCCATGGACTCAACATGCCTCCCAGAAAATAGCTTGGGGTGTCTACTTTCCAAAATGGTGTCATTTGGGGGGGGGGGGGGGTTAGAACTGTCCTGGAATTTTATGCCCAACATCACCCACTCTTCTAACCACTTGATCCACCAAGTCTTTTCTGACACTTTTTGTTTACATGAAAAAAAATACTTTTTTTTGCTAGAAAATTACTTTGAACCCCCAAACATTATATCTTGTTTTAAAGCAGAGGCCCTTCAGATTAAAATAGTGGGTGTTACAATTTTTTTTCCAGAAAGTATTTGCGCGGCAATTTTTCAAACGCAATTTTTGGGGAAAAAAAAACTTTTTTGAATTTTAATGCACAAAAACATACTATTTTGCCCAAATGTTTGGTGAAATATAAAAGTTGATCTCATGCCGAGTGCATAGACATCAAACATGACATGCTTTAAAAATTACGCACACCCACGAAGTTGTGACAAACTATATACATTTTTAAAAGCCTTAATAGGCCTTTACAGGTTACCAGTTCAGATCTGCAGAGAAGGTTTACTGCTAGAATTACTGCCCCGATCTGACGTTCGCGTTGATACCTCACATGCATGGTGAAATTGTTGTTTACATACAACACGAGACTAACGCTTGCGTCCAACTATGCGCGCGTGCACAGGGCGCAGGGGTGCATTTTTTTTTTTTTTAATTATTCATTTTGCTTTTTTATTTTATTTTTACACTGTCCCTTTCATCTTTTTTTTTTTTATCATTTTTATTTTTATCACAGGCATATCCCCTATAAAAATAGGTATTGTCACATATTTTAATTTGTGGTCTACTAAACTCTAGATCTTTCCCCAGCCCTTAAAGCATCTGACCACAGCAAAATCGGTGTGATAAAATGCTTCCCCAATTTCCCAATGGCGCTGTTTATATCTGGCGAAACCGAAGTCACAAAATGCTCGTAGCCTCCGGTTTCTTAGGCCATGGAGATGATTGGAGCCATTCAAGTCTTCAATCAGCTCTATGGTCAGCTGCCGGAACCACCAGCTGCATTCTCACGTTCCCCGGTGGGACAGGATAGCCTGAGAAGACCAGCAACACACTAGTATGTCGCTGGTCCTTGTTGGGCATATATAGTAATGTTATTTTTTTCATGAAAAAAAATAATCAATCGGTGGGTATGCCCACCATTAGAAAACCTCCCTTCATCCTCTCACTTCTAATGGTGGGCATAGCCACTTTTTAAAAAAATATACCGGAGCATAGGGGCAATCTGCCCCAATTTCCACCCACTGCCCCTATGCTCCTGTATATTTGCTCTATTTTTAACTGTGGTGGTGAAATCACCGCCAACAGCGCTGGAGTCGCTGCTTTATGAATGGTGGGAGCAAACGCTTTTGCTGTCACCATTAATAAATCAGTGCTGCAGCTGAATGGCGTACCTGAAAAGGAATAAACAATTAATAAAACACAGTTACATAAAAACATTACAAACCTGCTAAAAAGAAAAAAATATAAAACACATTAACAATATAACATTACAGGTAAGCATTAACATAAAAAATTACATACCTGCAAAGAAAACATGATAAAAACAGTAACAAGCAGGCATGCATACAAAATATTAACAATAGAGAGAGAACAGAGAGAGATTAGAGAGAAAACAAGAGAGAGAGAGAAAAAATAAACGTACAACTGTTTTTGGTTTTTTTATTTTATATTTTTTTTTTGTTTTTTTAACTTTTTTTTCTTTTTTTTGTTGTTTTAATTTTTTTTTCTTTTTTTTTTTGTTTTGTTTTTTTGGTACGCCTTTTTTTTTTTTTTTGTAACTAAAAATTGGTTCCAGGTTTGGGTCTCTCAAAATGCACTGGCATTTTTGGAGACCCTATGTCAGTGTGCCTATCGCTATGTCTGCTGCACCCTACGCTAATAATTCACTAATGTGTGATAGCGTTCAAAACAGTCATTGATGCAGAGACCAGGCTGGTCAGGACAGGTTTTGCAATAACTGCGGGTGTCACGCCTGTATCCGCGTCGTCTGCAGACACAACATCTCTTTTGGGGTGCTCTTTGGCCTGGGGTACCACGGAGGAGGCGTGGAAAGTGCCTCCCATGCAGCCGGCTAACTGCATTCACATTTTGAGGTGGGGGTGCAGCACCATCTGGATACAGAAGGGCTGTGACGATCTCTTCCATGAATTTGAGGAAGGATCCTGTCAGTCCTGACGCTCTGTATAAGACATGAGCGTTCAGCAAAGCCAATTAAAAAAAGTATAGAGACACTTTTTTGTACCAGCGTCTCGCTTTACGGGTATTTAGGTACGGCGCCAGTAACTGATCATTGAGGTCCACCCCTCCCATATTTAGGTTATATTTGTGGACACAGAGGGGTTTCTCCACAAGACCAGTCGCCGTAGAAATTTGGACTGCCGTATCTGCGTGAAGGGAGGTCAGAACGAAAACATTCCGATTGTCCCTCCACTTCACCGCGAGCAAATTATTACACTTTGCGCAGGCTCTCTCCCCCCGACTAAGACGGGATTCTACAAGCCATTGGGGGAAGCCCCGGCGATTAGGTCGCACGGTGCCACATGCGCCAATCTGATGATCAAATAAATGACTAAACAGTGGCACGCTCGTGTAGTAATTGTCCACGTATAAGTGGTACCCCTTTCCGAATAAGGGTGACACCAAGCTCCACACAATCTTGCCAGCGCTCCCTATGTAGTCTGGGCATCCTTCCGGCTCTCCCTGACTATCTTTGCCCTCAAAAACCATGAAACTATTTGTATAGCCTGTGGCCCTGTCACAGAGCTTATACAACTTGACCCCGTATCTGGCACGCTTGCTGGGGACAAACTGCTTGAAAGCAAGATGGCCAGTAAATTTAACCAGGGACTCGTCCACGCACACAACTTTGTTTGGAATAAAAAGTGCGGCGAACTTCTGGTTGAAGTGGTTTATGAGGGGCCGAATTTTGTACAGCCGGTCAAATTCAGGGTCACCCCGTGGACGACTAAGTTCATTATCACTAAAGTGCATGAACCGCAAAATCTGCTCGTACCGTGCCCTGGACATGCAAGCAGAGAACACGGGCATATGGTGAATTGGGTGCATGGACCAATATGACCGCAGTTCAGATTTTTTAGTTATGCCCATGAGGAAGGAAAGGCCCAGAAAGGTCTTAAATTCTGGAACCGTGATTGGTTTCCAGTCTCTGGCAAGCATCAAATGGGGATTAATGGCGATGAATTGACCAGCATATAAATTGCTTTGGTCCACAATAGATCTATAGAGATCTTCTGTGAAATACAGCGAATACAAATCAGTGGCCATAAAATCAGCTGTATTCACCGTGATTCCGGGTTGGGCAGTGAATGGGGGAAGTACGGGCGCTGCATCAGTGGGGGGTTGCCAATCAGGGTTTGCAAGCGCGTCAGCAAGGGCCTGTGTTCTTCGTGGCTGCGGGGCATTACTCGTGCTAACCACACCAGCTTGTACTGCACTTATGGGACTCGCCACGTCACCAAGTGTTACTGCAGTGCCGGTTTGTCTATGTCCAGGATGTACTAGGCCGCTGGTGCTCGCCAGGTCACCAGAATGGGTAGCAGCACTAGTACTGGCTCTCTGCTGCATACGAGAGCCCTGCGGTTCACGCACATCAGTGACAGCAGAACGGGGTCTGGTACGCCTGGCTCTAGCAGGGACCACAACTTTGTCGTCAGAGCTATCTGTCAGGGTTCCGCTGCTGTCTACAGGTTCATATGCTGAGCCTGATTCTGACAGTGAGTCTTCCCCATCGCTCTCATCTGTCATACTCAGCATATTGTAGGCCTCTTCGCTAGTGTACGTGCGGCCAGACATTTTGGGCTTTCTAAGTTTGAAAAGTACACTAGCGTGACTCACAGGCAAAAAAGCGCACCTGGTTGTCAGAGCCTGCTTCAAACGCTACCAAATTCACTGTCAGAATTCGCAGGGATCAGGCGTGATCTCTGCGAAGGCTGCAGATATGTGTTCTGTGTTTTGTAAGTGACAGCGATCTATTGATCCTGCACTTGGGTGGGCTGGGCTGGGCGGAGGGGCTAAACGCAGGTGCTAGCGGTTATCTGGGCTGATTCCGCTAACACAGCGTTTTTATAACACTAATCTAATGGGGACGCTAATATATATCTGATCAGATCGCAGATTTTGCTCTGATCAGATATTACAATAATATCTAGCACCTACCTAATGTGCGTGCGTGCGTGTCAGAGTACCTCGCTAACTGACCCTGCCTGGCGTTTACACTGGCCCTAACGCACAGGGGTTAAAACCTATAAAAGGTAAATAAAATAATATACGGCGGGTAATCTGATTGAAAAAAAAAAAACGATCTATCTAGCTAGCGTCACCCGTGACACTTATACGGTGATCACAGGTGACAGGGGGCAATCAAGGGGTTAAAAACTTTATTGGGGGGGGGGGCAAGTGGGGGTATTTTCACCTAACTAGGCCTAGTACTAGCCTAACCTAACATTGATTTAGTGTCACAAGGGTCACAAGTACAGCCATCGGTAAAAATCAGATCGCTGCACTATATGACACTGTGACAGGGGGTGACAGGGAGTGAAAGGGTTAACTGGGGGGTGATCAGGGGGTGATCAAGGGGTTAAATGTGCCTATGTGACCTGGTGTCAGTGTGCTGTTGTGCAACTCACGTTTTTTGATGCTTCTTCTTCCTCGCTGAAACCGAAAAGGGCTTCAGGGAGGAAGGGGAGCTAACTTCCTCTGCCTTTGTTTACATTTCAGAGGCAGAGGAGCAATGTCATTGGCAGGAGCGATCGGAAGAGCCAGGCCAAAAATCATTGGCCTGGCCCTGTAGAGTGATCGGTCCTGTGTCGTATCAAACAGTGCACGCTCCGTGATCGCGGCCGCCGTCCCCTGACGGCGATTCGCGATAACAAACCACCTTGCTGCCGTCACGCTGCGGCGGGCGGTCGGCATGTGGTTAATAGGGTTCCTTGTTCGGGTTCAAATTTTTCCCCTGTTCGGAAGGGGTGTTTGGCCCATCTCTACATTGGGGTATGAAGACAGCAGTACAAGAGTTAATACAGCTTGAAGATACATGAAGATACATGGTTTACAAAGGGTAATGAAGGTTTCACACGCAGCCTGTCCTAAGTGTGTACATGTGACAGGTGAGATAGCCTCTTGCAGGAGGAGTTGTTATCGGCACTCTCTCCATGAGCAGGTCCATTTTCCATGGCAACTGGAGCAGATCTCCACCACAGAGGTCCTCACCCTGTGCACAGCTATAGAAGAGAAGGAGTTAAGGAAGTGGAGGCATGGAGTCCACACTAGGTGCATGGTGGGCCCCCATATCGTTACTGGGAGTGAGGTAGCAGAGATACCCTGGACGGGTGGAGAGGGCATTGGCTCTGTGTATCCCTTCTGAATGCAACAGTGACCGTGGTGCTGTTCATTAACATCAATTAACTAGAGTTCAGTCACCTGTTCAAGTAAAGGTTCCCCATGTGTAAGGCAGTGACCCTATTCATGTACCCAGCGTAGCCCAGAAGAACCCACCCTGGAGTAGGCCTCTTATGTGACCCACACTTGGTGCAAAACGAGGAGGGGAACATGGAGGAAGTGTCACCCGCCTAACACTTTTACATCTGAACTGTTGCTTTCAAAATGTTCCAGTATGATCCAGACCTACTCACTCTTCGTTGGATCATGACAGTGCCTCCATTTTGGTGGACCACTACTACGTACGTACAAACATGGAGCAAACCTAGAAGTGTATAAAAATAAAAAATAAATGTGTTGCGCAAAACATGATAACAAGATGATGAAAGTGTTCAAATTGTATTAAGTCCAAATACCAAACTATAACAAAAATGAAAAGTCCCATAGGGGTGGTAAAAAGAAGAGGATCTTCTATCCAGGAATCAGAGATCAGGTGAATCAAACTCCCTCCGCCATAAAGGTTTATCACCACCAAGGATAAGGAAGATGTATTCTTACCAGAAAGCCAGGACCTCCTGTTAGGAAGGTTTACACGCTTTGGGACAAATCCTGTTAAATAACACTTCAGCAGGGGTCTCAGAAGAGGCAGTGATGCCCCCTTATTGTGAACTCCAGCAGGGATTGCGGAAGAGGCGGTTGTAACAATCCTCAACACCATCCAGAGAAATAGCACGGATATCCCATAAAAAGAATATTCTTTTTCACTCTTATTCCTAAAAAAAAAAAAGAGTAAAAAAAAGAGTAAAAAAGAAAATTCTTATTCTTTTTTACTCTCATTCCTCCTGTATTGATTTGTATTGTAATTGTACTATCTGCCCTAATGTTGTAAAGTGCTGCGCAAACTGTCGGCGCTATATAAACCCTGTATAATAATAATAATAATAAAGAATAAATGCTGATAGTGTAAATCTTTGAAAATTATGTTTATTGAATAAGGAATTACATTCACATGAATCTGGCATGTGTTGCTCATGAAAACAATATCTATGGGTGGTGTCTGCCTCTACTTCTGGGTAATGCGATGACATTAACATGTAACTCCGTCCTACGCGCTTCGTCACCAACGGACTTCTTCCGGGGCACCTAGATGTGTCCCTGGGCTAAATGGCACCTGATCTCTTGTTGCCAAGCAGGAATACTTTTGCTGGATGGTGGCATATTATATACAATGATATTAGTAGCTGGGGAACATTATTAGGTGTGAGGTTCATGACATGTCCCACACTGCCATATTCTGTATGGATGCATCTGATTGGATGAAAGAGTTGTTTGGCCAACAATTTTCCACTTGGATTCTATGATTTTCAGATCAAATGATGTCTGGCGTAGTATTTCCAGTAGGGCCACCCATGGCTCGAATTTCTTCCGGTTCATCAAAAACCTGTTTAAGTTCACTTTATATATCCAGCTTTAGGGGACCAATGTGAAGGTGAATATAAATAGGTAAAAGGGTGGGCTTTAAAGAAACCCTTTCCTAGGCTTGGTGACTCTTTTATTTTGCCTTTTTATTGGTCTCAGAAGATATGCCCTTCAAATGCACTTCTATCGTGGTTATCTGGAAAGCCCAAACAGTAATCTTGAGGTTTTGGTCAAGCAACCAGCAAGACTAAAATGCTTTGATTCTTCCACATCTGTAAAATGTTTGGAAATATGAAAGTTAATTTTTAACGGTTAATAATGAAAATTTGTCTCCTGACCCGCCGACAATCCAGGAACGGTTCAGGAAAATAAACAAAATAGAAGTAATGGAAGACCTTATACACCAAGCGCATGAGACATCACACAAATTCCGCACAACATGGGCATGTTGGCAGCACTTCAAAACCTCCAAGGAATACCTATTACTAGCAAAGGTAACATGAAGAATAGTAAAAAATGTGGAGCGCTAGGGATAAGTGACTAATATTCAAACTAGACACAATACAGAAGTCCTCAGTCATAAGTCCATATGAATTTAAGGTAAAACATTAAGAAAACTTGAAGAAAAAATAAAGAATGTCTTCCACCACATGTGTTAGTAGATGTATAATCTTCAGTTCCACCTGAAGCACCCACGTGTACCTTCCACCATCACCATATAAGGATAGGGTACTCTTACCAGAATGTATGATAAAACACACTCGATTCAATTAGTGGCATAGGAACAGACCACGTCTTGGAAAGCACGGATCCACATCCGACATCAATCTCCCCACAGATGATAATTCCACAGGTCAATGTATATCCAGTGTCTTGTAGGGCACCAACAGATGGGGCACCGACTCCAAGATATAGACTCCAGAAATATTCACAGTGTACCTCAGCTCTTCCCCCAGGGAGGTGTGTGCTCCCGGCTTCCCCCAGGGGAGGAGGACGATGAAGAGCCCTCTCCTTGTTTTCCCTGCTCCGGCGCCTGTTGCCCATTGAATCCCCCCGGGTGACTGTTATGTCTGCAGCCTCTGCTCCACTCTATACGGAGGAGTACACAGCTCGTCCACTCTTCAGCCTCCGTTCCGTTCAGGCTGCAGACATAACAGTCACCCGGGGGGATTCAATGTGCAACAGGCGCCGGAGCAGGGAAAACAAGGAGAGGGCTCTTCATCGTCCTCCTCCCCTGGGGGAAGCCGGGAGCGCACACCTCCCTGGGGGAAGAGCTGAGGTACACTGTGAATATTTCTGGAGTCTTTATCTTGGAGTCGGTGTCCCATCTGTTGGTGCCCTACAAGACACTGGATATACATTGACCTGTGGAATTATCATCTGTGGGGAGATTGATGTCGGATGTGGATCCAAGCTTTCCAAGACGTGGTCTGTTCCTCTGCCACTAATTGAATTGAGTGTGTTTTATCATACATTCTGGTAAGAGTACCCTATCCTTTTATGGTGATGGTGGAAGGTACACGTGGGTGCTTCAGGTGGAACTGAAGATTATACATCTACTAACACATGTGGTGGAAGACATTCTTCATTTTTTCTTCAAGTTTTCTTAATGTTTTAACTTAAATTCATATGGACTTATGACTGAGGACTTCTGTATTGTGTCTAGTTTGAATATTAGTCACTTATCCCTAGCGCTCCACATTTTTTACTATTTTTACGTTTGCAATTTGGGAAGTTGTGGTGGTAGCTGCTTTTACACTTATTTTCACTACGTTAATTAGCGCAATACTCTTAGCCTTTTTCTTTGTAACATGAAGAATAGGAAAGACCCTATTGAAGTTTAGTGAGGCTAAGCAGCCCTACCTGGTACACCCCTCGCATAGCTAAGGGATTCTCCTAAAAACCCTCTGCCCGTTCCACAGTGGCCCCTCTTTCAACTTAGGCTTGTTCTACTGCCCTTCTACATTAAATGGGAATATGGGTTTTGGCCCACCTATAACAAAGGCAGTATAAAAAAGTAGACAACTAGTGTGTGGTGCAACAGCCAAGGTAAAACCGTTCTATAATACAGCCCAAAAAATGATATAAAATAAATGTAAAATCAACCTCACGGTCAATACGGCTATACAAAAAGTAAAAGTAACATGTTTGTAGAGAACCACTGATATTATGTAAAAAAAGGGAAAAAGCCTCATCCGTTCTCATCTGCCTGACGAAGTGGCCCCCCGTGTCATCGGAGCCTGCCAGCCAATGAAACGCGTCGCATAACGGTGACGCCATCTCGCCTGAGCCTGGTTGTTTGCTTCCCAAGCCTCCTTTGGAATCTGCACGCCGCGAGCCGGCTATTCCATCTACGGTGTTGCCAGACGGACGAACGTCGGCTTGGGATCGCAGGACCGAACGAGGTTTGGCGACCGCTCCATCTTTATCCCTTTGGATGTTGGATGTGTGTTTTACACAGTTCCTTGTGAGTGTTTTTATTTCCTTTTTTATTAAAGTCATACAGACATATTACACTTAGAAGCGCCTCCCTTCTTTTGTTTTTCTGTAGAAAAAAGTAGAAGTCAACGGGTGGATGTTCTATATAATCATTCTTTATTCAAGCAACAAAGGTTGTAACTGTTAAAATATTAAAAAAGGGAAAGGAGGAGGCACTGGGCTGCTGGGGGAGGTCCGGTCTGTGTGCCCTCACCCAGTCACAATGCTCCCACACGGGATGCCTGGGTGGTCTGGAGGCACTGGGGTGGATGTTCTGGTGCGGCTCAGGGCTTAATCATATAACAGGTTAGCCCTGCCCGGCAACAGATGGCTTCCTCTTTACTGTTTAATGATTCTTGTCTACTGTTTAACCACTTGCCGACCGCCAACCGCAGGTTGACGGCGACAAGGTGGTTCGATATCGCAAACGACGGCGGCTGCGAGATCGTGCACTGTGAGCGCGCTCGCGCACTCAATGTGTCCGGGGGGGGGCAGGGAGCGGGTGCGGCGGACTCGATCTCCGCCGGCTTCCCGCGATGCCCCCCCCTCCCCGGAGTGAAAGAACGGAGGTCCGTGTATGTAAACACAGAGCTCCGTTCTGTGAGATGGGGAAGGGCGGTGATCATAGCCTTCCTCTATATGAAAGCTGTGATGACGCCCCTTCCCCTGCTAGGACAGCCCCCATACAGTTAGAACACACTGAGGGAACACAGTTAACCCTTAGAGTGCCCCTCCAGGTTAACCCCTTCACTGCCAATGGCATTTACACAGTAATCAGTGCATTTTTATAGCACTGATCACTGTATAAATGTCAGTGGTCCCAAAAAAGTGTCAAAATGGTCCGACATGTCCGCCCCAATATCGCAGTACTGCTAAAAATCACAGATCGCCACCATTACTAGTAAAAAAAAAAATAAAAAATAAAAACCCCAAAAATGAATTCTCATCATCCGTAAACGCTACAACTTTTGCGCAAACCAATCAATAAAAGCCGATTGCGATTTTTTTTTTATCACAAATATGAGGAAGAATATAAAATCAGCCAAATGTGGTTAAAAAAATGTTTTTTTATATTTTTTTTTTTTGGATTTGTATTTTAGCAAAAAGTAAGAAATTTGTTTTTTTTTTTTGCAAAATTGTCGCTGTTCTTTTGTTTATAGCGGCGATCAGAAAAGACGCAGCGGTGATCAAATACCACCAAAAGAAAGCTCTATTTGTGGGAAAAAAAGGACGC
>BLSH010328727.1:322181-347731 GCA_018402905.1 Glandirana rugosa
GTTAACGGCTTAATGGCACTTAAAGGCGTTAACGGCTTAATGGTGCTTAAAGGCTTAATAGTGTTAATGGTTTAATGACGCTCAAAGTCTTAAAGCCTAAAGGCTTAAAAAACTTAAAGACTTTTTTTTTTTTTTTAAAAGTCGGTACGTGTTCAGATCGCAGTTGCGTAAAGCGACCTAACGAAGTAGTCCTGTGTGCTTCCCCCTTACGCTCATTTCTGTCCAGAGTGACATAACTTTGTTTCTGTATATAGTGTAAAGTTATATAGAATAATAGCGTATACTCTTTGAGCCTTGAAGTGGACGATTTTTTCTGTTATGTTGCAATTATAAAACATACAAAGATTTTTTATTATTTGAGGGAAGTTACTAGAGTTCTGTCGTACGACAGTGGGAAGTATGAACAGTCACACACAAGGAGAGGAGGGATGGGAGCACTCTGGCTCTTCGGCGCCCCCAGGTCTGTGGCGCCTGGGTGCAGTGCACCCCAGGCACCCGCCCAGGATCGGCCCTGAACACAGTGCAATCTCCTGTGATACTACAACCCATCAGTATCAATACAGAGATAAAGTATGAAGGGTGACAGCATGCTGTCTTGAGATCATTGAAGGGAGTTTATTATTTTTTAGAAACATACAAAATATTAACGTTGTATTGTCTTTTTTAGCAGGTGAAGTTCCGAGTTTCTCATATGCGATAATAAGATATATTGAAATGTGATATATGTCTTTGTTTCAATACAGTGAGACCTGTCTTTACTCGCATTCCCCCTTCGTGTGTCCTGATGAAGCAATCCAGCGAAATGCGTTGACGCTAGACTTGTGCATGGCTGAAAATTTTTTTTTTTTTTTCAGAAATTCAAAAAATTCGGAAATCCGAAATTCTGAAACTCGCAGTAATTTGGTAATTGTGATAATTCGGAAATTCGTGGTAATTCGGCAATTGCGGAAATTCACGGTAATTCGGCAATTGGAACAGCTAAAAATCCAAAATTTCGGAAATCCGAAAATTGAAAAATGACTAAGAACATTTGAAGTAATAACTAACTAATAAATAACTATTAAATTATAGATATTGGAATTTCCTTGAAAATATGGCTGTTAGTAATACATTTAATTTATATTCCTTATTGCCTTTTCCCATCCCATTTGATACCCATTTACATATTACTACAGGGAGGAGGTGCCCAATTCAAGTGCCGCCATACTACCCTCAGAATTTAATATTTAAATTTACTAACAGCCACATTTTCAAGGAATTCCAATACCTATCATTTATTATTATATTCTTTCTTATTTCCGAAATTCGGAAATAAGAAAGAACATTTGAAATAAAAATAAATAACTATTAAATTATAAGTATTGGAATTTCCTTGAAAATTTGGATGTTAGTGAACTTAAATATGAAATTTATCACTAACAGCCATATTTTCAGGGAAATTCCAATACCTATGATTTAATAGTTATTTATTATTATTTCAAATGTTCTTTCTTATTTCCGAATTTCCAAATTTCGGAAATAAGAAAGAACATTTGAAATAATAGCTTATTATAATTTACAATAAGTTAAAATAATAAATTAATAACTTATTATTTTAAATGTTCTTTCTTATTTCCGAATTTCTGAAATTCGGGTATAAGAAAGAACATTTGAAATAATAATAAATAACTATTAAATTATAGGTATTGGAATTTTCTTGAAAATATGGCTATTAGTGATACATTTCACATTTAAGTTCACT
Organism: Glandirana rugosa; assembly: GCA_018402905.1. Taxonomy (NCBI): domain Eukaryota; kingdom Metazoa; phylum Chordata; class Amphibia; order Anura; family Ranidae; genus Glandirana; species Glandirana rugosa. The sequence continues at coordinate 323,923 of BLSH010328727.1, forward strand.
AACAGCCAAACTTTCAAGGAAATTACAATACCTATAATTTAATAGTTATCAATTAGTTATTTCAAATGTTCTTAGTTATTTTTGAATTTTCAGATTTCTGAATTTCTCAATTTTGGATTCTCGGCTGTTCCGATTGCTGAATTTCCAAACTACCGCAATTACCACAATTGACGAATTACCGCAGATTTCCGAATTACCACAATTACTGAATTACCGCGATCCAGAAAAATTAAAATTTGGAAATTTAAAATTCGTAATTTGTCCGAATTGCCGAATTTTGTAAAATTTGGTAAAAACGAAATTCAGAACGAAACAAATTGCACAAGCCTAGTTGACACACAGAGGCTCACTCATCTGATATGGTTTAACAATACTTTTCAATATAATTGGCCGTTGTGGCCCAAACCCTACGCACATGTGATTATTAGAGTTGAGCGAACTTCTGGAAGTTCGGGTTCTGCTGGTTCGGCCGAACTTCGGGACAAAGTCCGGGTTCGGGTCCGGACAGACCCCGAACCCCATTGAAATCAATGGGGACCCCAACTTTTAGGCACAAAAATGGCTGTAAAAAAGTTCTGGAAAGTCCTAGAGGTCTGCAAAAGGAAGGAAAATGGGGCTAAGGGTGGGACAAGTGTCCTACAAAGAAATGGGGACTGGGAAATAACTAAAAGCATTTTTTCAAAAAAATCAAAAATGGAGATGGATGTGGACCATCTTCAAACTGTGTCTGAAAAGTATTAATTAACGGTAGAAGCCATATCACTGTTCTAAAATCATCTTCAAACTGTGTGAAAAAAGTATAAATAAGCCGGGAGAACCTATATCACTGTTCTACAATCATCTGGAAACTGTGTGTTAGACTTTAACTAAAACCGGGAGAACCCATACTACTGTTCTACAATCATCTGGAAACTGTGTGTTAAACTTTAACTAAAACCGGGCGAACCCATATCACTGTTCTACAATCATCTAAAAACTGTGTGTGAAACTATAGCAGAGCGAACCCATATCCCTGTTCTTCTCTCTGCTATAGTTTCACATACAGTTTTTAGATGATTTTAGAACAAGGATATGGCTTCTCCCGGTTTTAGTTTAAGTTTAACACACAGTTTACAGATGATTGTAGAACAGTGATATGGGTTCTCCCGGTTTTAGTTAAAGTTTAACACACAGTTTCCAGATGATTGTAGAACAGTAGTATGGGTTCTCCCGGTTTTAGTTAAATTTTAACACACAGTTTCCAGATGATTGTAGAACAGTAGTATGGGTTCTCCCGGTTTTAGTTAAAGTTTAACACACAGTTTCCAGATGATTGTAGAACAGTGATATGGGTTCTCCCGGCTTATTTATACTTTTTTCACACAGTTTGAAGATGATTTTAGAACACTAATATGGCTTCCCTGTGGCTGATATAGGGGTTTTCACACACACTTGATGATTTTAGAACACTAATCTTTCCCTTAAAGCAACAGCTGGAACCTTTCCCTGTAGAACTTGGAGATGATTTTAGAAGAATAATCTTTCCCTTAAAGCAACAGACTCTACCTAGTCCAGTCAGATCGTTCTGTGCAGCAGGGTGAAGTGTGAAATCTGTCTCTCAAAGCACCAGTACTAGTATCTCTCCCTAGTCCTCAGTAATGCAGGATGGGATGTTCTGCAATCTGTCCCTAACAGAGCCAGCAGCATCCTCTCCCTAAACTATCCTGAGAGCATGTGACTGCAGCACGGTGACTCCAGCCTCATATAGAGGCTGAGTCACATGGTGCACTGGCCAATCACAGCCATGCCATTAGTAGGCATGGCTGTGATGGCTTCTAGGGAAAACCAGTGAAACACTTGTTGATTGGCTGCCCTTGGCAGCTTCTCAACACGTGGAGTAAAATACCAGAACCCCGGACCCGAACCCGGACTTTTTTTGAAAAGTCCGGGTTCGGGTCCAGGTCCCGGACACCCAAAAGTTCGGTACGGACCCGAACTTTACAGTCCGGGTTCGCTCAACACTAGTGATTACATGTTTTTTTAACTTTAGTGTTTTGCTTCTACAATTTTTTTAATATTGTTATGTACAAATAAAGTATATTTTTAATATAATTCATGTGATCCAAATTGCCTTTAAAGTCCGAATCCCCAGTTGTTTCTTTTTTGCCTTCAATAATTACGGATGTGGCAAAAGAGTGATTTCAATATTTAAGAGCTTTTCAGGTAATTATCCCTCTATATGCATACTTCTGCTAAAGAAACACCAATGTTTACTGAGCTCAGTAACTCAAGGAGACATTTACACATTGCGATAAATGACTTATAGTGACTCTACCCTTATCAGATGGACTGAGATTTCAATGAGCGTCAGCCTGTTTTAACCGCTTCAATACTCGGCACTTTCAGTTCCTTCCTGCCCAGGCCAATTTTCAGCTTTCAGCGCTGTCACACTTTGAATGACAATTGCGCGGTCATGCAACGCTGTACCCAAACAAAATTGTTATCATATTGTTCACACAAATAAAGCATTCGTTTGGTGGTATTTAATCACCACTGGGGTTTTTATTTTTTGCTAAACAAATGAAAAAAGACCAAAAATTTTGAAAAAAAAAAGTTTTCGTTTGGTTGTTATAAAATTTTGTAAATAAGTACATTTTCTCCTTCGCTGATGTGCACTGATGAGGCTGCACTGACGGGCACTGATGAGGCGACACTGATGAGGTGGCACTGTTGAGGAGGCACTAATATGCAGCACTGATAGGCGGCACTGATGGGCAGTCTTTATGGGTACTGATAGGCGGCACTAATTGGCAGCACTGATGGGCACTGAGAGACAGCACTGATAAAGAGGCACTGAAAGGCACTGGTTGGCATCACTGATGGGCAATGGTTGGCATCGCTGATGGGGCTGCACTGATAATCACTGCACTGATTATCAGTGCAGACCCCCTTGTCAGGAGAGCCGCTTATCAGCTCTTCTCTACTCACGCGCTGTCAGCGTGAATAGAGGAATGCCGATAACCGGCACTTCTTAGTTATGCAGTGATCAGCTGTGATTGGACACAGCTGATCACATGGTAAAGAGCCTACATCATAGGCTCTTTACCATGATTGGAGTTGCGGTGTATCGGATCGACACACCGCACTACCGATCTCTGCGCGCCCCTGGGGGAGCGCATGAGCGGCTCGTTCTGAAGGACGTCATATGACGTCCAGTCAGAATGGGAGAGCCACTGCCTGGCCATCATTTTGCTATAGGCCGGGCGGGATGTGGTTAATGAAGACCATCTCAGACCATTAACTCCTCTCTCTCTAGATACCCCATAGTGCTTTGGGAACCCTTTGTCCTGTATTAAACGTTTACTGGAAAAACAACAAATTGTATGAATATTGTAAACAAATAAATAAAAACAGTTTTAAAATGTATACATTTAAAGGAAAACTGTATGGAGAAAACAGAAGGCCACTATTGTTCAACTTTCTTTTGTGGAACTATTAGGTAGATTTAAATGCTTTCATTTGTTTTGAGCTACTGACCAGAAACAAGAGTCCCGACTTGCCCCTAGCTTTCATTTCTACCAATCTCAGAAAGAACTGAGCCCATAGGGAGCCAGGCAACTCATATTTTCATAAAGTATAACTAAAGGCAAAAAAAACCCAAAATATGGTTCGTAGTACCCTGTGGGGCGCCCCATCCCCATTGTACATACAAATGCAAAGTTTTCCCCATTGGGACTTTAGATGAAGCACCACATAGCCAGTAATACAAACTCAGTACAGGTTTATTAAGTATGTGCCAGCAATAGAACTGAGAAAAGGTGTCAAATGCCAAACAGTTGGCCCAAATGTACAAATCCATTACATGGTTACATGCAGTAATCAAATAGTTCATAGTAAGTATGTCATAGCATCTATGGTGACCATGGGCGTCCGCAGAACTTTTTTTTGGGGGGGGGGGGGGCATCATTTTAAGGTCACCCATGCTTTTTGACAGTGTCATGAAGGTGAGGGGCTTAGTCATTATCGCATAAAGTGTGGTAACCCTCCTCCTTCCACTGCCACATTTGGCACTTTTTGGGAGGGAGTATGTACATACCATGCAAAATATGCTGCGACCACAGCAAGTGAAGGTATAAATAAGCATACAATTAGTCAATTGATCAATTACAAAAAAAAACTACACCTGCATGGTGCAGCATTGGCTTAAGCCAGTGGAGATTTTTCAATTCTATACAGGCACAATAGCATCTTTATGCTGTTGTGCCCATATAGCTGCCATTGTGCCCATATAGCTGCTGTTGTGCCCATATAGCTGCACTGGTGAGGTGGCACTGATGGTCACTGATAGGCGGCACTGATAGGCTGCACTAATGAGGTGGCACTGACGGTCACTGATAGGTGGCACTGATTGGCACTAGCAGGGGGCACTGAGGAGCACGAATAGGTGGCACTGATTGGCAGCACTGATAGAACGGGTTAAATAGCATGTTGCTTTCAGTGGGTAGTGCTGTGAAAAAGAATAATGTAGTTCAATGTGGCCACCGTATGGCAATTATTGTGTTAAAGCAGGTGGTGAGAAGGCAACATATTGCCTCCTCACCACCTCTCAAACAGCTCTGAAAAGTGATCCAAGCATGGATCTTTTCAGAGGAGCAACAATCACTTTCACACATGTTAAGAGTAGCTAAGCAAAAGCATGCAGGGAAGTAAAGTGTTAAATCGCTTCACATGATAACAGAAGGTTATGCTTTATGTCCTGCTGGGATGACAGTGTAAGGGGATGCAGGTCCAGCAGTGGCAATTGGAGACATTCCACAAGCAGTTCGCTGATAACAGAAGATAAGAATGATAGAGCAGCCTATGACAGCAGGGGATGGAGATCCAGTTGTCAGCCCGACAATAAATAAGGCTGAGCTCCAGTGAAGTGAATATTCTCCTATTACTTTAATTTCCTGAATCTACCTCCCTGTATGCGGACACCTTGCTGAATCCGGGGGGGGGGGGGGGGCACTTGACCCCCCTTGCCCCTGCCTGCGGACGCCCATGATGGTGACCCAAGGCGTTTTGTGAGTTCAGTCTCAGTCTTCAGGGGTTGATGCTTAGACAATCTGTAAAGTAGAAATGGTTAAAAAGTATAACATGGAAATGTATCAGGTAGATTGAAATGTGGGGATCAGACTAAGGGTTCCAAACTCACAAAAATGCAGGATGCTGCATGCCAAAGTAACACCGATAGCCACCGGAGACGTCTGACCCGGGAGCTGTGGGTAAAGGATCCAAAATGGACCAGCAGCACAAAAAAGGACAGATGGGAAAACGGGCAAACAGGACCGTCCAGCATGGCCTGCCAGAAAATAGAGTGTATATGGGTAATGATGTGCAATAATGAATGAAAAAAAGTAAAAAATAAAAAAATAAATAAATAAGGTAAAAAAAATATTGAATGGCCAAGAGCAGACCCCACTGTGAAGAGCAGACCCCCCTCATAACTAAAGGCAAAGCTTTTTTTTTTTAGTGTTGGATGGAGTGGAAAAGGAGAAGAATGCTTGCCAGTTTATATAGCTGTTTGTGCCTCCGTTAGGGAGATTCACCCTCTCTATGTCTGCTCTTTACCAATATCAGGGGCGTTGCTAGGTCTACAAAAGATCTGGGGCTAGAGCCCATAGCAGCAAAGTAGAGTCATACGCTTGAGCCGGCATACACATGTATATAATATACATGTTTGCGTGTGTGTGTGTGTATATATATATATATATAAACATTGTTACATTCCTGAGTGCGGATCCCCCTTACATCAGTGTCCCCAGAGTCCCTTCCTTACAACAGGGTCCCCAGAGAGGCCATTCCTTACATCAGGGTCCCCAGAGAGCCTCCTCCTTACATCAGGGTCTCCAGAGAGCCCCTTCTTTACATTAGAGTCCCCAGAGAGCCCCTTCCTTACATCGGGGTCCACAGAGAGCCTCTTCCTTACATCAGGGTCCCCAGAGAACCCCCCCTATACATCAGGGTCCCCAGAGAACCTCCCCATATATCAGGGTCCCTAGAGTTCCTTCCCATACATCGGGGTACCCAGAGAGCCTCCCCATACATCAGGTGGAGGCGAGGGCTGAGCCGGAGCCCGTGCTACCACGGCTCAGTCTGCCCCTGCCTCCTGCATTCCTGTTCTTTGCCCAGGGAATCACAAATAGTCTGTCAGAAATCCTGAAACTTTTTGTGGCTTCAAGATATTCCCTGAGGACTGTGGAGATGTCTAAGTTTTGGTATACATCTGGCTGTGAGTCTGAGAAGACTGGTAAGGCCCAAGGTTCTCTTAGGTGACTTGCCGAAGCGACCTTTGGAGTGAAGCCTTGAACTGGTCGAAGCTCCACTCGGCCTGGAAAAAATGAAATATGTTTGTTCCCAATTCCTAAGGCATGGAGCTCCGAAATTCTTCTGCCTGACATGATCACCAGCAGAAAGGCTGTTTTCATTACAAGTTCCAGATTGAAATTTGTTCCAAGGGAACAAACAGATCTTTAGCCAATACCTCCAGTATAAGAGAGAGGTCCCATTGCGGGAAGGCACATCTGACCGGTGGCCTGGTCTTTAGTACTTCCTTGAGGAATGTTATTACCAGAGGATGTTCTGCCCATCAAGTGCTGGTTATTGCTGATAAAGCTGCTACTTGCACTTTTAGTGAGCTGAGTCCTAGAACTAGGTCAAGACCTGTCTGAAGGAAAGCCAGCACGTTTGTCGTAGAGGGAGAATCTGGATTGAGGTTCCTTCCTGCAGCAAAGGCTAAGAGTTTGTCCCAAATCTTCCCATATATATTTGTTGGTTTCCTTGTCCTGAGAAGTGTTGAAATGATCTCAGGGGAGCATCCTAGGGCCTCAAATCTCCTCCTTTCAACTTCCATACTCGTAAATCCAAGACTCGTGGGTCCGGATGAGTAAACTTGCCCTGCAGCAGAAGTTGAGGGAACAGAGGTAACCTCAATGGGGGCTCTATACAGAGACTGATGGCTAGAGGAAACCAAGGTCTCTTGGGCCAATATGGCAAGACTGCTAGAATCTGAACTGGTTCCTTCAGGATCCTGAGGAGAAACCTCGATATGAGAGGGTGAGGTGGAAAGGCATACCACCTTGAAGTTCCAAGGGCATGTTAGTGCATCCACCTCCTCCGCTTGAGGGTGAGGCTGACGGGAGACAAATCGGGGCAGTTGTCATTCTCTGAAGAGCCAAACAGATCTATCTGGGGATACTCCCAAAGGTTCGCAATCTGATGGAACACATGAGGGTGGAGGGCCCATTTGTTGTTGTTCAAGAAATTCCTGGATAGGCAGTCTGCTTCTTTGTTCAACCTGCCCAGTAGATACATTGCCCTGAGATCCAGCAGGTTCCTCTCTGCCCATAACATAATTGGTTCCACTTCTGTCAGAAGAGACCTGCTACGAGTTCCCCCTGCCTCTGCAGATAGGAGACGGCTGCTTTGTTGTCTAAGCATAGGAGGACTCTCTGGCCCTTGGAATGTGGTGCTAGAGATGTTGGTGCCAGGAATGCGCCCCTTAACTCCAATATGTTTGAAACCAAGCCTGCTACGTTGAATAACCATCTTCCTTGCACCCTGTGATCCTTGCAGTGGGCTCCCCATCCTTGGCCGCTGGCATCACACGTAACTATGATACAAGAGGCTGGACCTAACTGACGGGGCTTGGAAAGATTCTGTGGTCTTGTCCACCAATGAAGACTCCTGCACATTATTGGTGTTATTATAATTGCCTGCGAGAGGCGCTGCCTCCTCCACTGAGCTAGAAATCCCATTTGAAAGTACCAGAGTTGCCATTGTGACCATGGGGCCATTGTTATGCATGCTGACATAGTGCCTATTAGGCTCAAGCACTGCGTAGCCATCAGAAGTGATCTCTTCATGACCCCCAAGATCTTGAAAATAATGGTCTTGACTTTCTCCGGAGGAAGAGCCGCTGTGCTCTGTAGAGTGTTGAACAATGCACCCAGATAGACTATCTGCTGTGATGGTTCCAGCTGGCTCTTCTGGTAATTTATGAGCCACCCTACTTCCATTAGCGACTGTAGAAAGATGTCCCTGTGAGAGATAAGCTGACTCTGACTGTTTGCCAAGAGAAGGATACAGTCTTAGTAATAATACACTCTTAGACCCTTCTCCCTCAGGGGAGCCAGAATTGAGATTAACACCTTCGTGAATACCCTGGGAGAGATGCTCAGACCGAATGGAAGACACTGAAATTGAAGGTGGACCTGGCCTACTGCAAATCCTAGGTATTTCTGAAAATATGGAAGTATTGGGACATGCAGATAGGCACTGAAAGGAGCCAGTCCCTGTGTTGAACTGCCTGAATCATTGTTTGAAGGGATTCCATCTTGAAACTCTCTAGGGAAATATGTTGATTTAACTCCTTTAAATCTATGACTGGTCTCCATCACTCCGTTTTCTTTGGGACCAGAAAAAGGGTGGAGTAGAAACCCATGATCGTTCTGATCAGGGGACTGGAATTGCTGCCCCTTGGAGCTGAAGCAATGTGACAAACTGGAGTAGAGCTTGAGCTTTCTGTGGAGAGGACGGAATTTCTGTCCTCTTGAAGTCTTGATGGTGGCTGGTGTAAGAAAGTCCAAAAATGTCCGTACCGGATTGTGGATAGGACCCACGGATTTTGACATCTGACTGCCCAAACTGGTGCAAAATATTTGAGCCTGGCTCCCACTGGAAGTTTTTGGGCCGGCCTCATGTCAAAAAGACTTAGCTGGGTCTTGAGGGACGGACAAAACCTTGTTCTTCCTTGCTCCCAAAAAGGAAGATTGGGTGCTCTTCTAGACTTTCTAGACTGCCTGAAATTTGCAGATCTTGACTGTCTAAATATTGAGGAGTAAGCTGATGATCTTCTTGCTCTTCTATCTTGGGGAAGTAGACTGGACTTTCCTCCTGTGATGGTTTTATCCATTTTTTTCCCAAAGAGGGCCTTTCCATCAAATGGGATTTTGCACCAGTTTTGTTTGGACGATAGGTCAGCCGCCCATGGTTTCAGCCATAAGGCCCTCTTTGCCATTACCGAGTGCAAAAAAGAACGGGCAGTACAGCGAATTGTATCTATTGCTGCCTCCCCAGCGAAGTCTGCTGACATCTTCAACTCCTCCAGAGATTTTATAATGTCTTCTTTAGGCACATCCTGCCGTAATGCTGACTCAATATTCTCCGTCCAGGCCCGGATAGCATTAGAAACTGATGTGAGGGCAATGGTGGGCTTGCAAGCTGCGCCTGAGGCCAGATAGCTCCCCTTGAGGTCTAAATCTATGTATCTATCCAAAGGGTCTTTAAAAGATGCTCCCTCCATAGGGAGTGTTATATTTTTTGCGAGAAGCACAACTGCTGCGTCTACGACAGGCATAGAATCTAAACCTTGTGCGTCAGTCTCAGCCAAAGGGTATAGTTTGCCAAAGCGAGCTAGCGTGAACTTTCTGTCTGTCTTCTTCCATTCCTCCCCAATAATTTCCTTCATCTCACTCATCATAGGAAATACAATCTGTTTCCTCTTAAGGTGAGGGAAATATTTTTTAGACTTTTTAGGCTGTTCCTCCGGTTCCTCCCACTCGATAGCCATCTTGACAGCCTGAATAAAGGGCTGAATGAGCGAAAAGCTGAAACTTGACAGTTCTGAATGTTCCAATGAAACTTCGGAGAGATCTTCTTGTGGAGGATCCCTTGCGGCTTGACCCGAGGGGGGAATGGGAGACCTCTCTGAAGATCTGTGATGCGAAGAGTAGGTCCTGTATCGAGGGTTGTCATGATGTCTTGACAATCTCTTAGATCCCCTTGAGTGGACCGGCCTGCAAACAAAAGGAAAAAAGGTGTTTTTCCATTTTTTTAAATTCCAATGCACTCTTTTTTTTTTTAAATACTTACACTGGCAGTCACATACCTGAGGGATAGTCGCGGATCTGGCCCGTGAGGTGAATGGCTCATGGTGGGTACTGCGAAATGATCAGCTTCAGAAGAAATAGGTGAATTTGAATAAGCATCCTTTTTTTTTTTTTGAGAAACAAGTGGACTCCTACTTACAATGGGATCACGGCTGGGAGACCCACAGATGCAGGCAGGTGTCAGAGCAGACATCCTCTGCAGAGTGGGGCTTTAAATCCCAGAGGAGGGAGGCTTAAAACTTTGAAGCCCTCCTTACTACTGGCAATGGCTAGGTTAAAAGATAACCAATATGGCCGCCACTACCTCCTCATGCTACTGCGCACGCGCCGGTGTTTGATGGCACGATTGCCAGCAAGAGAACGCCACCGGAGCCCACCACTCACCGCCTAGTGAGACAAACAATGCGGGAGCAGACACCTTAGCTGTACCGGAAACCAGAGGAGCCCCTAATACCACCGATGCCCCCGGGAACATACACAGAAGCACACAGAAGCGCCCCCCCCCCCCCCGGACTCCAAAAAGATGGCTGCCGCTATTCGAGGGATGTCTTCTGCTTCCTAACCTTAAAGGGGAACCTACCACCAGACATCTGTAAGGTAAAAAATAAAAGGGGAAAGGAATGAAAAATAGAAAAGCTGATCCTAAGGCTTTCTCCACCAGCATACACCAACCTTCTGAACGAGATGGCAGATTGCATTCCTGTGAGGAAACACTGCAAACCCCAAAAGATCCACAGAAGGGGTTCCCAGACTTATCAGTGCTAATAGCGACCCAAGTACAGGGACTGCGCTCGGGAGAGGCTGAACCCGGTGGAAACTGCTTTGCCAGCAGAGGTATGTACATGACCCTGCCTTCTTCACCGATCAAAGGTATGAGAAAAAAAGGAGAATGTTGGGGGAGGGACTACATCTTTAATTTATGCTATTCATTGGTCCTAGCGGAGGAGTGGAGGCGGAGCTCTATCATCTGTATGTGGACATGGAGGCGCCAGGAAAAAGTTTTGCCTGTAGTTCTAATTTAAGGAGGTCAGCAATGGTGGGCTATTATTCTCAGTAAAACTCTTTAGGTAGGGTCACCTTTGCTTGTTTGTTTGTACTTTGCTCTTCTTCCTAGTTCTTCTCTTTCTTTTTTTTTGGTTTCATAAAGTATTATTCTCTCTTTCTTAAGCACCACCAGCTTCGCTTCTAAGAGGAAATTTTCTCCTTCCTTCTTAACCTCCTGTTATTCTCTCTTTGTTTCTCTATTCCTTTTGGGGCACTGCACATATAAATGCCCATATTGTTGGCATAGATTGCACGTTTTGTCCTGCAATTATCACACCACACTTCCTAGTACATCTATTTTGTGTCCATTCCATTTTGGCATTTTCTACTTACTTCACTGATTCGCTTAACGATATATATACCATAAAAGATTGCAACCTTTTGTCTATATAAGAATTTAGCTATGCTGTTGCGGCTATTATCAATGAAATCAATAACCAATGACAACTGTGCTAAAAAATAAAGATCTAATTTAATTCATACAGAAAAGAAACGTTAAAATAATCAATTATAACCAAATATAACAAAGATGGTAAAACCTTAAAAGCGGTGATGTTACAAATACAGTGTTGCCAATAAATGAAAGCAAATGACAGAAAGAGGGAGGTTACACAAAGAAAGAATAGGAGATGCATTACACAGAAAAACCTTACATTACCCATTGTGCTGAGAGCCAAATAGAGAGGGAGAGAAGTCAGGAGTCTTCTGAGATATACACTTACATGCCCACCCCTCCTCACCTCCCTTCCAGGTAGAGACACCCCCTCTCACATATGCTAAAACTTCCACATTGGGGGGTCACTCTTAGGCTATGACACCCCCACTACCAGTTAGGGTCAAGTAATTCCTGTTCCATCCCCACCTCCTTTGAAGTGGCATTCCACATTCTCCATAAACAATGCTACCAAATGGCCAGAGAAGAGGCTTTTGTCAGATAGCTTCTCCAGATAAAATTCCACAGCTGGGGTAGGTGTCCCTTTTTGTTGTCCAAGCAATGTTCTGAAACTCTGGAGTCCTCAAAAGTTCACTGTAAGTCACATTAATAATAAAGTCTATCATTTTCAGGGCTCAAATTTCCATGAAAAGTCTTCTTGCAATTCTTGTAGAAAAGGCCCATGCCATCAGAGAAAATGTCCCAATTGATCGTCCCCGAATGAACCTAGCTGGAGGGCAAGAGTATTCCATAGGATGAGTACATTTTTACCAAAACAACAATTCTTTCTTTATAGTGTGTGTGGCACCACCCCCGTAAGGGTTTCTAGGAGATGACTGACCCCAAAGATTGCTCTGACCCAGCAAGCCTCCGACACCATGGGTTCGGACTGTTCAAGATTAGTAATGCAATCACACAGACCCCAAACTGCGATAAAGTAACCAAGTGTATTTACTGTAAAGTTCTTTAATTATTTAGGGCAGTAATAGCTTAGGCTGGTATTATTTTCCGGTATTCTGCTCTTACACTTAACACAGATAAACAGAACTGCAATGCATATAAAAGTGCATTAAGTTGAATGAAGTAATCAGTAAAACCTGAGAGCGAGGCTATGACTGCAGGTGTGAAAGGTAGAAGAGCGACCTTTAATCACACTGCTCCCTTTAGCCTCTGACGTAGGCCCAATAAACTCTGCAATGCATATGAAATTACATTAAGTTGAATGAAGTAATCAGTAAAACTTGAGAGCGAGGCTATATGACTGCAGGTGTGAAAGGTAGGAGAGTGACCTTCAGCCCTGGTTCACATTGCAGCGATTTGGTGTGCACCAAGTCCTTTAAGTGAGGGGGGGGATTGGAGGTGTCCTTTTGGTGTAGATGTTCTATGTCTTCAGCTAGCTTAACAAGGGTCCTGAGAGATTTCTGTATAATTGCTCCAATGCTGGGGATAGCAAGTGCAAAGTGTCTCCGTGTTAGGACTCTAGTGCAAAGGAAGTGGGTAAAAGTGTCTGCATGCATTGTCTCTTAAGGTGTAAAGAGAATGGGCTTCTGCTCGCTCACCAATCCAGACGATACCAGGCTCAAAAAAATAGGAAATGGGTGGATCCTGGCACAGGCTCTGGAAGAATCTGTGCTCTGATGGAGGATCCCAACAGTTGCGACACTGTCATGCAGAGGGACAGGTGCCAAGGGTGATGAGAGCGACCCCCAACCGTCAGGAAGTTGGCTTCCGCACACAACATCGCTGGATGCCTAGGCCGCATCTCTGGCTTACGTTCCTCTGACCGTCCAGGGCTCTCCCTGCAGTTTTAGGCCCTGGTCCCAAGAGAGTGCCCCTTCTCCAGGCCAAGCTATATATAATCTCTCCCAGCATTCTGTTTTTCCCCACAGCCCCCTGGAACTTGTAGTCCGCAATAGTCCAGCTCCAGTGCAAATCCTGGCTCCTTGGACTACATGTTCCAAGATCCTCTGTTCTCATGTGGGGTCTCTGCTTGCCTTCAGATAATGATGACACAATGCCCAGGCTGAGCACTAGAGGGAAAAGCTCACTGCAGCTGTTGTTACTGAATGTCCACGATAACACAAGTAAGTTAGTCAGCACTTGGCAACACGTGGAATAATCTTCACTCCTAAAACACTTGTCCTCGCAGCACCTCTTAGCCATAGCCTATAAATTCCTTCCATAACCAAAACAACATCAAAGATCCTCTGACTCATATAATACAGCAAAGCCTAAATTTCCTTGTTCTGGATCCCAAAGTTCCCTTGCAGAAGTTCACAAGGAACACCAAATTCTTCTCACTTTTATAATCCTTGGTTACCATGAACTAATCCACATTCTTCATGTGCACATATTCTGGTACATCCAAGCTGTCCAGCAAGAATTGGCTTGTCCATAGACAACTCCGTGTTTGCCTAAACTTCCCCCAGGAGACCCTCTCCTCTGAGGGTTCTGCAACATCCATCCTAATAGCAGAATGTGATGCTTGGGTCATACCACAAGGCCAAGATGTTTTGGTGTTTACTACCTTCTAACATACTCACCAACTATCCCAGATTCCACAAGACTATCTTGGGATTCAAACATAATCCTGGGGTCTTGAACATTTGGGCCGTGTCCTGGAGACAACAGCTGGAATACTTGTTCCAATGCTCTGCTCTGTTCCCTAGTACAGGCGGTCCCCGGGTTACAAACAAGATAGGGACTGTAGGTTTGCTCTTAAGTCGAATTTGTTTGTAAGTGGGAACAGGTACATTTTTTAAGTGTAGCTTCAGCCAAAAAAACTATTTTTAAGCTTTTTGGATAGCATAGGGAAGGGTAACACCCCTGTAATGTTTGTTTTGCTGTCTATGTTTCTGTTCAGAAGATTTCACCTCACTTCCTGTCCCAATGATAATTGGATTTTGAAAATTCTGGGTTGTTGTAGAAACAAACTTTGGTGATAAATCATCAGTGGAGACCCCTTTTTCCCATAATAACTCTTACAGGAGTGAATTTCCCTTCCTAGGGGGAGATTTCCTTTCACTTCCTGTTGTCTCCCTCCGTTTGTAAGTAGGAGTCGTTCATAAGTCGGATGTTTGTAGCTAGGGGACCGCCTGTAATCGGAGTGATTCCCTGCCTGGCAGAGACTTCATAATCTTGGCAATAACATCACCACACAGTGGCATAGGATAAAGATCTCCAGCTCAGATAACTAATCCCTGAAGCTGAAGAGCTTTATTGCCAAATTAGCTCAAAGGTTTCAAGGTTTCAAGCCAGGTTTTTGAGCTTATCAGTGATGAGCATGTCTTGCAGACTGCCACATCATAGTAGCCCTGTCCATGCCATATGCTGGCTATAGCGTGTAGGCAGGTGTAGATTTCCCTCCAGCATGTAGGTGGCTCAGTGCCATTGTTATAGGTGGACAAGAGCGCGATAAGGGAAATTGTCCCCTTATGGACTCCATCAGGGTCTCAGAGAAGCCAGCTGTTTGATTGGACAATGCAGGGTCTCAGAGAAGCCAGCTGTTCGATTGGACGCTGTAGGCTTTCAGAGAAGCCAGCTGTTTGATTGGACAATGCAGGGTCTCAGAGAAGCCAGCTGTTTGATTGGACACTGCAACATCTCGAGATCTCAGGCGGCCATCTTGATCTGGAGCGTTATGTATAGTGTCTCTCGCGTCATTAGGGTGGTAGGTCAGGTACAGATACCCCCTGGCTAGGGAAAGAGATTAGTGCAGGGAAAGGTTCCTGGTGAGTAGGGTCAGCACAGGGACAATTATGGTTGCCCCCTTTTCTTCAAGCCAAACCCGAACACGTAACCATTGCGAGGCAATTTTTTTACTAATAAAATATAGTACAAATAGATAGTAAAACCTGCATAACCTTTTTAACAATCGTGCTGCAACAAAACACATGGTATTTTGTTACCATACGTTTTGCTGCAGGTGAATATGAGCATAAGCAAGGTATGTGTGGTTGTGCCATTAAGACTTAAAGAGGAAGTAAACCCAGATGGGGTTTACTTCCTCAATATACCCCTGTAAAGTAGAAGCATAATGGGCTACTATGCATTGCATAGTAGCCCATTATGTGCCACTTACTTGCAAATGAAGCCTGCGGTGTCCAGCAATGTCCCCGCTCCAGGCCACATCCATCTTCTGCTCCTCTTCCTTCCGGGGCCGTGACTCCGGCTCTGTGACTGTCCGGAGTCGTGTGACGTCACTCCCGTGCATGCGTGTGGGAGTCGCCAGTCACGGCACGGGGTCAGTGGAGAAACGGCACCGAGGCCGTTTCTTCACTGCGCATGTGCCGTCATGACGTCGGCACATGCAAAACACTGCATATCTCCTGAACCGTGCAACTTTGGGAGATATGCAGGGAACCTACAGGTAAACCTTATTCTAGGCTTACCTGTAGGTTAAAGTTGTTGTCACAGGTTGACAACCACTTTAATGGCACCACCATACACCTGCAAAAGGGCTGTGTGTCTTTGTGCATTGCAGGACCGCATGCAATTATGTGCACATTACGGCAACAAACAAAATGCCCCCCTAGGGCAGTGGTTATAAATTACAATTTAAAGAGATCTGAATCGCTCTCTAATATAGCATTAAAGTAGGCCAATCACATGCATATTTCAAGTAAAAGAAAATAAAACCACCTTACAAAAAGTGTCCCCATCAGAGGCCCTCTTTATGTCAGGTGTCCCCATCAGAGTCCCCCTTACGTCAGGTGTCCCCATCAGAGTCCCCCTTATGTCAGGTGTCCCCATCAGAGTCCCCCTTACGTCAGGTGTCCCCATCAGAGTCCCCCTTATGTCAGGTGTCCCCATCAGAGTCCCCCTTATGTCAGGTGTCCCCATCAGAGTCCCCCTTACGTCAGGTGTCCCCATCAGAGTCCCCCTTATGTCAGGTGTCCCCATTAGAGTCCCCCTTACGTCAGGTGTCCCCATTAGAGTCCCCCTTAAGTCAGGCGTCCCCATTAAATTCTGTGCACATTACGGCAACAAACAAAATGCCCCCCTAGGGCAGTGGTTATAAATTACAATTTAAAGAGATCTGAATCGCTCTCTAATATAGAATTAAAGTAGCCCAATCACATCCATATTTCAAGTAAAAGAAAATAAAACCACCTTACATTAGATGTCCCCATCAGAGTCCCCCTTACATCAGGTGTCCCCATTAGAGTCCCCCTTACGTCAGGTGTTCCCATTAGAGTCCCCCTTACGTCAGGCGTCCCCATCAGAGTCCCCCTTATGTCAGATGTCCCCATCAGAGTCCCCCTTATGTCAGGTGTCCCCATCAGAGTCCCCCTTATGTCAGGTGTCCCCATCAGAGTCCCCCTTATGTCAGGTGTCCCCATCAGAGTCCCCCTTATGTCAGGTGTCCCCATCAGAGTGCCCCCTTACATCAGGTGCCTCCATCAGAATTCCTCTACACATCACAGTCTCCTGTTACATCAGGTACCCCCAGGTGTCCCTCCATGCACCAGAGTACTAACAGATCATAAACTGCAAACAAGGCAGGTCCTTCTTCCTCTCTCCAGTCTCTAGACAGACTGTCTTCACTCCCCTGCAGTGCCACGCTGAGACTGAGCTGTGCCAGTTCTCTTTTGCACCTTGCAGGCTAGAGGGAGGAGAACACCCAATCCTCTCTCCAGCCATTTTAGGGAGTCATAGTCCGGTCTGAATAATGTGGACTGAAAACCGGACAAATGATTCAAAACCCGGGCTGTCCGGGTGAATCCCGGACAGGTGGCAACCCTAGGGACAACGCATATAATAAGGAAACCTCCTGGTAACTGGATTCATATCTTAGGACTCTCCCTAGCGGCATTACAGTGCCGCCCCAGTGCACCGCAAACTGCCACCCTTCCAGCAGAAGTCATCCTCCAGTAACTCAGGCCAGAGCCCGATGGCAGTGTGTAAACATACCCTCTACATATTGCCCCGATATACAGAGTGCGAGGATGCAGCGCCACATCGGTTACCTCAGTGGTGGCGTTTGATGTGAGTGCCAGTGGCTTTTTTAAAGTTTTAACTTGCCAATAACGAGCAGTGTGCTATTGAGGCTCTTGTTGTGCTTTTTAATTGCTTTGTTTTAATTGCCTTGTGGGTGACATTTGAGTACAAGAAACCCCCCCGGAGGATGAGAAGAGTGGGAGAAGCGATCTTTTAAAGGGATAATCGTTACCTGCAATTTTTTCTGTTTAAATGCTTTCTTGCTGCACAGTCATCTGGCAGCTTGCACTGGCGCTGAGTGTGCATTGCAGAAGTTTTGCACCGTTTGCATGGGTGATTGTAAACATTGTCCACATAAGAATACTGCATTATATGGCTTTTTATTTACTTTTGGATGTTTTGCGAGCACCATTCTGTCTTATCAGTTTACGCTGCACTTTTAACTACTTACCTACTGCACTATAGCCGAATGACTGTGACAGTGCGGTCGTCCAGTTCTGGGAGGGTGTCCATTGATGTCCTCCCAGAACTGTGCCCCTCTTGCGCACACTGAGACATGCAGCCGCCACTTTCTGTGATCGCTGTGTTTAACTGATCACAGATCAGGGTAAAGAGCCAATCACAGCGGCTCTTTGCCATGTGATCAGCTGCATCCAATCATAGCTGATCACAATGTAAACACACTTGCAGGTTATCAGCATTCCTTTCCTTTCCTCTGTCACAGCATGAGGAGAGGAGAGAGCTGATAGCCTGCCAGTGAGAAAGGGGACATCAACACTAATAGTCAGGGCACTGATCATCAGTTTCCTGATGATCAGTGCAGCAACATCAGTGCTGCCTATCAGTGCAAATCAGTGCCCATCTGTGCTGCCAATTAGGGCCAATCAGTGCTGCCAATTAGTTCCAACCAGTGCCCATCAGTGCTGCCTATAAGTGCCAATCAGTGCCCATCTGTACTGCCTATCAGTGCCCATCTGTGCTGTCAATCAGTGCCCATCAGTGCTACTAATTAGTGCCAATCAGCGCTGCCAATTAGTGCCGATCAGTGCCCATCAGTGCTGCCTATCAGTGCCAATCAGTGCCCATCTCTGCTGTCAATCAGTGCCCATCAGTGCTGCTAATTAGTGCCAATCAGTGTCAATCTTTGCTGCTAATTAGTGCCAATCAGCGTCCATCAGTGCTGCTGCTGCTAATTAGTGCCAATCAGTGTCCATCAGTGCTGCTAATTAGTGCAAGTCAGTACCCAACAGTTAACGCTGCTGCCAGGCCCATCCACCTTATCAATCGCTCAGTGTCTGCTATTTCTTTGTGTCAATCCCTCCATTGGCTTCAGCTCACCCAGCAAATTAAATTTAAAATACTAACAACAACTTACAAAGCCATCCGCAACTATGCCCCCAGCTACATCACTTACCTGGTCTCAAAATACCAACCTAATCGTTCTCCTTCATTCCTCCCAAGACCTCCTGCTCTCTAGCTCCCTTGTCACCTCATCCCATTCGTACCTCCAGGACTTCTGCCAAGCCTTTCCTATCCTATAGAACCCCCTACTCCTATCTGTCCAATTTTATTTTTAAAATGAAATCCGGGGACATATTTTTTTTTACTAGTAAATATTGTAGCAATCATCAACTTATGGCGGGACTGCGATATTGTGGAGGACGAATTGGACACCAAGTGACACTTTTGACACTTTGTGGGAACCAGTGATACTAATACAGTAATCAGTTTGAAAAATATGCACTGTCACTGTACTAATGACACTGGATGGGAAGGGGTTATCATCAGGGGCGATCAAAGGGTTAAATGTGTTCCTAACCAGTGTTTTCTCACTGTGGGGGGTTGCTTTTACCAAGGGAAGGCACAGATCCCTGTCCCTGCTTTGCAGGATCACAGGATCAATGTCTTTCATACTGACAAAACGGTGATCTGCTTTGTTTACACAGGCAGACCGCTGTTCTGCCTGTGTACAGAACAATCGGTGGGTACCGACAGACATTGAGTCCACCCGACCCGCTGATCGGCTCTGATACCCAGAAATGCAGGACCACATATGTATATAAGTGATCCTGCGCAGCGCGACCATCCTGTAGCAGTGACACTGCTATGGGGCGGTCGATAATTGGTTAAGATCATCAGCATTATGATAAGACACAGTGTCACATAACATGGCTGCTGGGTGCTGATACTTATGAATAATAAGTTAACAAAATCAGCACCCAGCAGCCATCTTATGGGACACTGTGCCAGTGCACTGCCAGCCAGAGCCATGATAGAATGCCTGCTACCTGTGAGCTATGATACCATCCATTATGCCAGAGAGACAGACACAGTGCAATGTCGTCTATTCACAGACACCCCCAAAGCACACCGGTGTTGAAGCCTTGAAGGCATGGGCAGCCCCACGATTGGATCCCCTTCCCCTCTGTGCCTGCTGCTGGACGCTGCCAGCTAAGCTCAGCTGCCTCTCTCTGACTGTCACCGCTTCTGACCGAGCCGCCTTACAGCCTCTCAAGTCTCACTCTCCGGGCCCCGGCTACTGCTGGGTGGGGAGTAGAGTTGAGTGGAGGAAAATCACTCCTCCGGGGAAGGCAAGGAGAAAGGCAGGCAGACGGCTGGCTGGGACTTGAGCCACGGCAGAAGAACATGCCAGTGGGAGCGGTATGGGCATGCGCCCAAAACAGAAGAAATAGTCCCTCTGCTTTGACCAGCACATGATCATCAGAAAGGGGCACAGATAATGGAAAAAATACACCCCCCCCCCCAAGCTAGTAGGAGCAGTGGAGCCGGCGTGTGTAAGAGCTCTTTCACACAAGCGGATCGTTCGGGTCCGCCTGTCAGTTTTTCAGGCGGACCCGAACGGACGCTCCATTGTCCTCTATGGAGCCACGAATGTCAGTGGTGACATGTCCGCTGACACCCGATCCACCAAAAACAGACGGATGGAAACCCTATTTTCCAATCCGTCTGGCGGTCCGTGTTCATCCGATCCCCCATAGAGGAGAATGGAGCTGTGACAGGTCAGTCTCTGCACTGACTGCCTTTGAAATTGCCCGGGCAGATATTCAAATCCAATCCGGGAACAAAACCGGGGACAGATTTGGTTCGGGGACAGTGTCCTCAATCCGGGGACTGTCCCCTGAAACCGGGGACGTCTGGTCACCCTAAAATTATTTCCTACTCTGTTTGCTTTTAATTGATCCCTGAAAACCCTCCTCTTCAGAGAAGCCTTTCCTGCCTTCACCTAACAACTGTACTTTAATTTTCTCCATCAGCTCATCCCCCACAGCTATAAAAAAAAATCCTGTATAATAAAAATAATAACAATAATAATAATAGCTCCCAATCGTTTATATTGTAAAAATGCTTTCTTTCATTTATGAGGGAAGTTAAATCCTTTAACATTATGTGAAACGCAAGTGACAGCCATAAAAATAGGCTACAAAAAGATCTACTCTATAACAGCAAGCAGAAGAAGGAGGCCTAGCAAGGCCTATCAGGTCTAGCACCTGAGATAATCCAAACTGGAGCCATCCAGGGCCACTACCCCTAATAGAGATCATATAGAAATGTGAGTTTAACAGTGCAGGTATTGTAATAAGGCTAAATGGTAGGAGATCGAAGGGTTGTAAAAGTAAAAAAAATTCTGAGTAAAGAGTGACCAAAAATAACCATAACCATCCTAATCATGAATTTTGGCTCGGGCAACAAGACAAAATCTGAATGAAGTTCTATGGGACGAAACTAAAGTTCTCCTTTCACCGTTGCAACTAACAGAAACGACCTATTGCTGAGTGGTGTCACTGGGTCAGGATGTCACCACTTGGGTCATGAGACAGCGTCCAGGCATAGTAATTGGCCACTAGGTTGGCTTCTGCATCATAGGAGTAGGTCACCTTCTCCCCCCCTGTAAGCAATGAGAGAAGAAGGAGTGGAAGAAGGGGACCAATGTGTGGAGATGAGTATAATTGGGTGAAAGGGTGGGCTTTAAAGAGAATATGACCTACTCTTATGATGCACTACTACAGAAAATACACCGTCCTCCATAAAGGTTACCATAAAAACCCAAACATTATTTTTGAGGTTCTGGTCCAGCAACCAGCAAGACTACAGTGGGGAAAATAATGATTTGATACCCTGCAGATTTTGTAAGTTTGCCCACTTACAAAGAAATGAAGGGTCTATAATTTTTATCATAGGTGTATTTTATATGATAGAGACAGAATATCAACCAAAAATCCAGAAAACACACATGATACAAATATTATAAATGGAGTTGCAGTTCAGTGAGTAAAATAAGTATTTGATCCCCAACCAACCAACAATAATTCCGGCCCCCACAGACTGGCTACAGTAGGTGCTCATGTGGTACACAGATTAGCCCTGTCAATGAAAGAAGATGATTTTACTGACAACTCGTTATGTGTATAAAAGATACCTGTCCACAGAATCTTTCTTCCATTCAAACCTCACCATCATGGGCAACACCAAAGAGCTGTCAAAGGACATCAGGGATCCGATTGTAGACCTGCACAAGGCTGGAATGGGCTACAAGACCATCAGCAAGAAGCTTGGTGAGAAGGAGACAACTGTTGGAACGATTATTCACAAATGGTAGAAATACAAAATAACCATCAATCGCCCTCGGTCTGGAATGCCATGCAAGATTTCTCCTCATGGGGTGAGGATGGTCATGAGAAAAGTGAGGGAGTGGCCCAGAACAACACAGGAGGAGCTTCTGAATGATCTCAAGCCAGTTGGGACCACAGTCACCAAACAAATGGTAACACAATACACCGCCATGGATTGAAATCTTGCAGCACCCGCAAGGTCCTCCTCCGCAAGAAGGTGCACGTACAGGGCCATCTGAAGTTTTCCAATGAACATCTAAATGATTCAGAGAAGGAATGGGTCATATTCTCTTTAAAGCCCACCCTTTCACCCAATTATACTCATCTCCACACATTGGCCCCCTTCTTCCACTCCTTCTTCTCTCATTGCTTACAGGTGGGGAGAAGGTGACCTACTCCTATGATGCAGAACCCAACCTAGTGGCCAATTACTATGCCTGGACGCTGTCTCATGACCCAAGTGGTGACATCCTGACCCAGTGACACCAGTCAGTAAAATACACCTATGATAATAATCATAGACCCTTCATTTCTTTGTAAGTGGACAAACTTACAAAATCTGCAAGGGATCAAATAATTATTTTCCCCACTGTAAACACTTTGCTTCTTTCAGGTGCCTAATATACTTAAAGTATATGAAAGTTAATTGTTAATAACTAACTAAACCCTGGCACAGCATTTTCTTGTTTATTGAACATTCGTTGTGAGAATTGTCTTTAATCAGTAATGGCGGCAGCCCTTGTACATTGACACTCTAATCAAACAGATAAATTGAAGTTATAAAAAAAAGAATTACAGATAACAGTTTGAATGATGTTATTATCATTATCTGCTTTCAGCAATATGGTGCAATCGTTTGTACTGCAACCCTACAAACCCTACTACAACTACTACAACCCATCAGCATCATAGATAGAGCATGGAAGTAATAGTAGGAAAAATAAAATGTTGTCAATTGAGTTCTGGAGAGCATTAAAGGCAATGTACAGTGGTTTTGAATGTAGAGTATCTCACAAAAGTCAGTACACCCCTCACATTTGTGTAAATATTTTATTCTATCTTTTCATGTGACAACACTGAAGAAATGACACTTTGCTACAATGTAAAGTAGTGAGTGTACAGCTTGTATAACAGTGTAAATTTGCTGTCCCCTCAAAATAACTCAACACACAGCCATTAATGTCTAAACCGCTGGCAACAAAAGTGAGTACACCCCCTAAGTGAAAATGTCCTAATTTGGCTTGAATAGGCATTTTCCCTCCCCGGTGTCATGTGACTCATTAGTGTTACGAGATCTCATGTGTGAATGGGGAGCTGGTGTGTTAAATTTGGTGTTATCGCTCTCACTCTCATACTGGTTACTGGAAGTTCAACATGGCACCTCATGGCAAAGAACTCTCTGAGGATCTGAAAAAAGAATTGTTGCTCTACATAAAGTTGGCCTAGGCTATAAGAAGATTGCCAAGACCCTGAAACTGAGCTGCAGCACAGTGGCCAAGACCATACAGCGGTTTAACAGGACAGGTTCCCCTCAGAACAGCGCCTCACCATGGTCGACCAAAGAAGTTGCGTGCCGTGCTCAGCGTCATATCAAGAGGTTGTCTGTGGGAAATAGACGTATGAGTGCTGCCAGCATTGCTGCAGAGGTTGAAGGGGTGGGGGGTCAGCCTGTCAGTGCTCAGACCATACGCCGCACACTGCATCAAATTGGTCTGCATGGCTGTCATCCCAGAAGGAAGCCTCTTCTAAAGATGATGCACAAGAAAGCCTGCAAACAGTTTGCTGAAGACAAGCAGACTAAGGACATGGATTACTGGAACCATGTCCTGTGGTCTGATGAGACCAAGATA